>SZWC01002285.1:220623-238457 GCA_023375785.1 Penium margaritaceum
GCACATATCCGTACCCTGGTTACTAGTACCTTTGTTCGATTTTGAGCCTACAATGCGAAGATGTTCCGATCTGTACGACGACAAACCCTCAGGTGAAGTGCTTTCCGCTGCGGTTATCGGAAGGTCTTGTCGGAGCCCCGAGAGCTGTGACATCCGCATTGAGTAACGGTGAATCCTATTGGAGGACAGATTCCCACGTGAAGTGCAATCGGCGGCGGTGAATCTGCGAATCCAGTGGTGCATCTAACGCGACGGTCCATGACCGCCCCTTGGATCTCCCCATCCTGCTAGAGACAGAGGAGATATGTTGCGGAGCTTGCGGTTCTCACGGCATAACGGCGAAGGAACGATGAGCGGTGTACGGACGGCCTATTTTTTCCTATTGGTACGGATTCTAAGAAATGAAAGTGGGAATGCCCAGAGCGTCGCCAGAAAAGTAATTTTTCCCTGGTGGTACGGATTCTAAGATCACCCTACCTAATCTCTCCAGAATGTCAACATTCTAACTACAAGACAAGAGAAAAAGCATCTTGTCTACATTGCATGGGATGCAGCGTTGCCAATCTATTATGAACGATCACAAAGCCCTCTTTCAAGGAATTTGTGAATGGTCAAGAGGGAGTTTGCGTGTGGTTTGCATGGGGGCCGAAGGCACACCACGCTCTGAGAGGGAACCTGGCCGGCCCCGTTGCCGCGTGCCCCAATAAGAGCCCGCGCAAAACTAAAACCACCAAAACCCAAATGTACTTTGGGGTAGGGTTTGACTAGGGTTCTCAAGGAGACATACGGAATTTGTGTGCTTGAAACAAAAGCAAAAGAAGGGGGTTTTGCTCAATCGCGAGGGACCAATTACCCCTTTTTTTAACACGCAAACCCTGGTATGATGAAGGGTTTTATGTTTGGCATGGGCTCCGGCCGCACCAACCGTAGAGAATCCTACATCATAAGAAGGTTACAAGGTAAAAAAAGGGGTGACCACTCCCTTGCAATTCTTGCACGGCAGCGAGAATCGTTTGGGGTGGTCCTGTTTTTCAAGCCCAGGGTAAGGCGTCACTCAACCCCTCGCGAAAAGCATAAGAGGGTGATTATGCCCCATTTTCTTTGGTGCTGTAGCCATATGCCCGTATGAACTGCAAGGTGTTCAACTCTTTGGCAAGGAAATCATTCACATCCCTATATTGAAATAAAAACCTTCCAAGAATTTGATGAGGCACAGAATTTGCGTGGTGTCTAGAAAATAAATGTGATTTTTTTGGTGTACAAAGGGATACCATATGTTATATCCGAGATGTACACGAGTCCCTAAAGTACGCGAGTGGGCATTTCTATCCTTAAATTCATGGTCCACCACACATTGACCTCAAGATTTGTACACCGGTTTGCTAAGAGCACTTTACCCACCTGCCTCGACCCCGGTATTTTGCTTGAAAAGGTATTGACACATTCAAAGATTTTTCAGAAGCGTGAATAGAAGTGTCAAGAAGATTATCCATGTTTCAGTAATTGTTTATGGACATCTCAATGGTGCTAGAATTTCCTAAATTTGCTCCTAAATATTCTCAAGACACCCTAACTTTTCATTGAATTTTCTTGTAGCAACCAAGTACGACATGGCATTGCATGTATCGTCCGTACACCGCTCATCGTTCATTTGTCGTTATACCGTGTACGACCCCAACAGCCTATGAAGTAACACATCCCTCCAGCACGGCAAACCCTTTGCTTTCGTGGTTGCTCGCCAAGGTGACATAAGGCACAATGAGAGGCACCAGACAATAAAGTTGCATTTATGATGGCATATACCAAAAGCCGTCAAGACTTGAGAATATCGACACCCATATGTTCCAACAACTCAACGTGGCAATAGAGGAGCTACAACATGCACACACTTAGGAAGAAGTACTCATCGTGAATAATTCCAAACCTTAGAGCAAGCCTCAAATTCAACCATCACTTCCTAACCATTCAATCCTTTGAGCTCCTAAGGAATAATGATTTGAATTACACTGAAATTTTTGGAAGTGTATTTAACTATTGCTAAGGTCAAAGTGACAGTTAGAAAATGACGTCATGGCCTTGCTTTTGTGTGGCACGACTTTGGCCCAGGTGCTCGGTCATGGGTTCATCAGGAAATCCATGTCATCCTACACTGCACATATACTTCCCATGAAGAAAAAAAACCGTGAGATGAGGATTTGCATAGACTACCAAGTGAACAACATCACCATAAAGAACTGCTACCTCGTTTCGCGAGGAGGCAAATGTTTTTCCGGCTGCGGCTAACAACGATCTTCACCACAATTGACCTATGCAACACCTATCCTCCAATCTGCATATTTGATAAGGACATCAAGAAGATGGTGTTCCACACCAAATAAGGGTAATTTGTTTTATGATTATGCTTACTCACATCTGCCCATACAATGTTTACTACAAAAATATGCAATATATTTCGAACGTACCTCACAAAACTCAAATTTATATCTCTCGACGACATCATGATGTATAGCCACACCCCAAAGGAGCATAATGGACACGTGCAAAAAGTTCTCAAGATTTTACAAAGAAAAAGACTTTAACTAGAAATCTCAAAGTTCAACATTGGTCACCGTTTGATTGTGTTTTTGGGCCACATCATCAGTGGGGGATGGATTACCATGGACCCACACAAAGTGGAGGAGGCCTGATTGATTGATGTTGACCAATGTTTGGGATGGACATGTGTTTTATGGGCCACATCATTGGTGGCGGACGTTTTACTGTAGACCCACAGAAAGTGGAGGTGGTTTCGACTACTACCATCAATTTTTAAAGGACTACGTGTCTGTGCCTCTCTCTGATCTCACTCGCAAACGTATGGAGTAGAGTTGGAGATTCAGAAAAAAAGAAGAGTTGAAATCTTAAAACAATGCTTTGACCTCGGAGCCAACCTTACAGGTGGCACATCCAACATTGGACTACATCATGGCCACCAATTGAGCAATCTGAGCCACTCTCCTTGAAGAAAAATCTGGTGGAGAAGAACTGGTTATGTACGTGTCGCAAAAACTGCACAAACCCGAACTCAAGTACCCATTGTATGCCAAAGAAATGCTACCAACTGTGCATGTGTTCAAGATTTCGTGATGTTACCAAGAATGCCAAGAATAAATTATCCACACCACCTACCACAAACTCAAGTATCTAAAAAATCAGAAAATCTTAACCATCTACAAACTTGATGGATGGAGTTATCACATCCAATTCTGACTAGGACATCAAGTACCAGCCTTGAAAAACAAATTCAGCCGATTATCTGATTTGGTGACCAGACTTGATGGAAAAGATCAGTATGTTTCTCAACAAACAAGACACATACCTTGCGAGGCTGTTTTTGATAGAATACAAGTTCTATGAGTATGACAAGACCAAGTTGTGATTTAACGACTCCTACTGATGACTTTGGTTCACTCGCCAGGTCGTCTGAGCATCCAAGGAAGAGCTGCGATGGATACTATTGGAGGAATTCAATGACACAAATCTAGGTGGACACATTGGCAAGAACAAGACACTAAGCAAGCTGACAAAGTAATACTGGCAAGACCGGGTGAAGAACAATGTGGCAGCATTTTGCAAAACGTGTGACACCTGTCAGCGGCACAAATATCATCATACAAGGCCACCATAATTGCTCCAATCACTCCCCAGTCTGAAAAAGCTGTGGGTTGACAACAACATGCTTTTTGTGGAAGGGCTGCCTGTCACCCCAATCGGATACCATGCAATCCTTGTGGTGGTTGACATGTTTTTCAAGATATCACACAATGCTCCGACAATAACTACCATCATCTTAAAAGGATCCGCAAGACTATTTTTAAATCAAATCATGTAGCTACACAACATGCTACATACCATCATCAGCAACAAAGACGTCCACTTCTCTATCTGGTTTTTGCACAAAGTAATGACTTCTTATGGAAGTCAGATCAGTTATTGATAGCGTTCTATCCTCAAAACAATGGGCAAACCGAGCTGGCCAGTCAGAAAGCATCCCTTGCAGTATATGCAAACTGCACAACACTGATTAGGCACGAATACTACTGGCTTTCAAACTCACACAAAACTGTATAGTTTCAACCACATCAAGTAATATTATGTTTGAAGTGGATTACGACAAAATTCCAACTACACTGGCACAACTACAAAGCCAAAGTAACATTCCTCTGGTCGACATCTAGCGAGAGGACTTCTCCCATGTGTAGGAGGAAACAAGATAAACTCTTGTAGGGACGTAAGTAGCCATGAAGCAAGAAACGGTCTGACATCATAGAAAAAGAGCATTCAGTGCTAGAAATCAAATTCTACTCGGCTCAACAGACATCAGAATCCATGGATAAGACTTTGTAAAACTCAATCGTTGATGGTTGGGCCCATTTGAGATTGAGTGAATGCAAAATCCAACCGTTGCTTTACTTTTCTTATAAAATAGCATGGCCATCCACCCAGGCTTCCACATCAACAAGTCTAAGCACTAGCAGGACCTAGCGTAACATTTTCTAGCAGAGACATCACTCATGCACATCCAATCCAAGTGCACAGGGATACATAGTATGTCACTGAATGCATCCTTGAACATTAGTGTCATGGTAATATGCTGAAATATGTGGTCAAGTGGCATGCATAGAACGTAGTGCACAACACCTAGGATCCCTATGGCAACCTCTTAGACATTGATAATATGGTCAATGGCTACTACAGTTGTCACCGGCCTACATGTGTTAAAGCAGTAGGTCGTTGTGGCCTAAAGGGGAGAGGAATTTTTACGTCCAAGTTGCACACACGTCCATAAACTCCTTGATTGGGCATGTCTATTGTCACATTTATGGCCCACCGCATCTTGACCACAGGAATCTATGCCGATCAGCCTAAGGAATTTTCGCCACTTGCCTTGAACTTTGGTTTTCTACTTCAGACACATTCAACCAATTTCCAGAAGGGTCAATAGAAGTGTCACAAAGCATTTCAATGTTTGGACACCGTTAAGTCAACTTCTTGAAGGTGCTAGAATTTTGCAAAACCGCACCCCAATATTCCTAAATGCCCCCTGACATCTTGGTGTAGTCTCTTGAAGTAACCAATCACAATGTGGCATTGCACGAGTCGCTTGACTAGAGCGTCGAAGACCAAACATTTGCATCATTGTGATTGTTGGTAGTGCCTACATGCGCTTGACATATTCAGCACTGTTATCAAAGTAATCTTACCACAAAATAGCAATTATATAATCTTTCCAATTCCTTAACCATCTTTTGTTCCACATCTTGCCTTTGTGAAACATCCATGTTCCGCTCTGTGTAACATAATATGACTATTTTACTCCGCTCAACAAATTCATTGATGTGTAGCTAATCATACCTTAAACAAAAGGCCCATTCAGTGATGAATAAGATCTTCGTTGTAGAATAGTTTTATGTGCATTATCCTTAGATAGGTTGGCAATGGATATTGGCACCAAGCCAAAGTCAATTCTCTGAGAAGGTGGACTACATCATGGTGAGGTGTTCAGGACATATCTTATTTCTATTCCCAAATATGTTTTCCACTAATCTAGATAATCATCAGCAACAATTGCTGAACAGAATGCCTTGTGTTATATTTAACAGACCATACATGATGAATGTGACCACGTTGCTTAAAAATACATTGTGAAAAGTTTTGACACTTGCATATTCTATTCTAGAAGTATTTAACAAACCTGGCAATATATATGCCACTTTGTTACGTTGCCTAGACCGGCGCCTTAAATCCAAAATGGACTGCCGCGTCTTCTGTCCGGAAAATCGGGGTCTGGACGGCGAGGAGAATTCCTCGCCGACCAGCCCTGCGAACCGGAAGCTTCGAAGAAGCTTCCGTTTCGCAAGAGGGCAACCGGATAGCGCCACGCACTATCCGGCCGCCGCTCGAGGTCTCGCGACCTCGAGCAGTGAACGCGAGCCCATCGCGAAAATTCGTGATGGGCTGCGCAGGGCCTGCGCAGTCGCATTGGGCATGACCCAATGCGACATTGCAAGGACCCCCACCCCATCGAGGGGCCCTCACGAGGTCCCTCGCCATGGCAAGGGGGTTCGCGAGGGGTCACCGGCGGGCGTTCCGATAGGACCACCCCGCTGAGTGCCACCTCCACTCGGTGGCGTGGAAAACACGTTTTTATAAACGTGTTGGCCACGCCATCGGACGAGGGGCGCCGGATGGTGGCAAAATACCCTTGCACGGTCGAAGATATTTTGCCACCACCTCCCTATCCCTAATCACGCCGGAAAATTTGGGTTTCCACGTGGACAACATAATATTGATTCACGGGTTGACTCGACGAGAGAAATGTATCTAGTCGAACCGCGTCAAACCGCCGACAAAATGGACGGATAAAATAATATCCTCCATCCTTCCTCTTGGGTTGCCCTATGACGAGAACGGACTCCGCGCCCCGACCTTGGTCGGGGCATACTTGTGAGAGGAGTCATTCATGAGAGACTTCACTTCACGGCGAAGTTAATCTCCACGACCAACCTGCGCGATTGCGATGAGCAATCGGGTCCCGAGGGCTCACTCACCCACAGAGGCTCGCACCCCGTTTCACCCGTCGTGCTACATTGGTATCCATGAGCTAGGCGTCACCCTTGGTGACTTAGTCGCTGGACGACCTGGAACTTGCTGAGTCACCGCTAGGAAGCTGCAGCCACCACTCCACTCCTCCTCACCCAAGTCCGGCGGAGCAGATTGATTGGCCGACGGCTCCACCTTCCTAATAACGGCGCAGAAGTAGCAGACTAGGCCGTTTTTTGCGACAAGGTCCGCAGCCGAGTTTGCTTCCGCCCGCCTTGCTGTCGCATTCCAGAACCGCCGCAGCAGGCCAGTTTCTTCAGAAACATACCCCGTCTTTGAAGAGGCGCAGCAGGCAGCAGACTTCTGAAAATGCTGCATGCAGCATACCGTTGGAACGCTTAAGAGACGAACTTTCCAGAACGCCATCAAACGTTGACTTTCAACATCTTTACTGCCTGCTACGGCCCAGGGACCAAAACCTCAAAAAATGGGTTGTTTCTTCACTTTTCAGTCAACAAACAAATATTTTTTCGTCCAAATTGCAGGGGAAACGCTGCCAAACGTTTTTCCAGAATTTTTGGCCATGTTTTCATGCTTTCCTCTTACTTTGAATCTCATTTGATAAGTGGAAGGTGGAAAAGAGGGGTATTTTGGTACTTTCTCTTTACAAAGGGCGTGGAAATAAGTGGAAAACCATTTTATCCCGTCTGCCATAGCCAACAGTGCTTGAAATACTAAAGAGAGATTGCTGGTGCATCTACATTCTACCATCCACCACACTCTCACTTAACTCTTGTCCCCCCCTCCCTTCCCTTTCCTCCCTTCACCCCTCCTCACCAGTCATGGTGGGAGGTGGTCTCCCCATGTCCGTGGCAGGAGGAGGCCCTCCAAAAACCCCAGCAAAGGAGATTGGCCTAAGCGCATCCGGTAATCGTGCTCTGCGTACGGTGTCACCGACGAAGAGCGCTTGTGGGACGGGCACCGGTCACATCGCATCCGCTCCTTTTGCGAAGATGCCGCCCGGTGGGAGCCATGCCACAAAGGACATCGTGAAGGGACATGAGGAAGCCAAGGAAGCGACATCAACTCCACGCATTGGCGATACGGCCGGGGGCCTTGCCAACGCTGCCGGCATAGCAGACGAGGTGGACGCAAAACCTGCTGTCGCTGAGGGCGAAGACAATGACATTGGAGTAGAGGATGACCGGCTCTCCTTGGAGGCCCAAGACAAAGAGGATGACGATCCTCTCAAGGGGGTTGACGCTGCCACCTTGGCGGCGATCAACCACCTTGTGGACCTCAAAATACCTGACTTTCGTACGGTAGAAGCTGTTAGGGCTTCGGCCCTAGCAAAGGGGAACGGTGGTCCTAAGCTACCTATTGGTCATACATCTCGTGGCGTTGACCCGGATGGCATACCAGTAGGTGGTGATGGAAGTAACACGCTGCCTACCTCAGCACGTGCACCAATCCCACAACCCCAGGATGGTCCCTTGGCTCGCCTTGAGCAAGGAACACCTGGAAGATCACAGACATGTGCTACGGCCGCCAACACGACCATCGTGCCTAAGGTAGGCCAGGGATCGCAGAAGGATCAAGCGAACATCGCTAATGCACTGAACCTTTTGCAAGACGTCAAGGCATACAAACATTTTCTCGACGCCCTTGAGCGTAGCCAGCTCAACAAGAGTGTGCTTTCCCTCAAGCAGCACGTTCATCCTGATGCATTCAGCAGTATGTTGAACATCATGGGTACGTTGGTGAATGGTGGCATGGCCGACAAGCCTGATCTCGCCCACCCATCCCAGGTTCGCAAAGCTAAGCATCCATCACTCGATGATGCTCACAGCCTGATGGGTGAGACCCATGATGATCGGTTGACGGGCCCGAGTGGCTCTAGTCATCTTCATCAGGCTGAGAAAGCGATAAGCGAGAAACACCCTACGGATGATGATGTAGCATTGGGCGCAGAGATCTCAAAGGTTGTAAAGAGCCTAAGTGATTATCCCAAGTTGGGCTCATCCAAGCACATGGACTTAGCCACTTGGAAGCCACGCATGGAGCTTTTGCTTGAGCTCCATAACATCAAGAAATGAGCTTGGGTCACCGTCGGGCTAGCTTGCCTTGACAGCTCAGCGCTCTCATCGGTGAAGAATCGGCTAAAAGTGTTATACGTGGAAACACCTCAGTCGGTCCCCAGACCTCACTGGGAAGACCTCTGCAAGATCCTCATGGACTTGTACGGTAGGGAGTCTGTCTCCCAGCAAGCGTCCAAGTGTCTGTCGAAAATCTGCCAGGGTGACCGCAAGCTTGCGGAATACCTCCAGGATTAGGACAACACCTTGGACAAAATCACTGATGAGGACCGCCATCCCATGTGGCAGATCGTGGAATGGCTCACCAATGGCCTTTCTAACAAGTGCCTTGCTTGTGCTTGTACGCTGGATCCCCAAGGCAAGCCGTGGACCAGTTATGCTGAGCTGCGTGATTTCATCCTCGTGAAGCACAACTCCATGCCGGCCGAGTATGGAGCGAACACACGCCGCGGCCAGCATCACCAGCATGGCAACAACAAGCGTCAGCACTCTCCCCAACGTGGTGAGCATAAGCTCCCTCGGCATGGGTCGGGCAGTCACAAACCCTCCAAGCCGCAGGACAGCCAAAAGGAGCGTGCAGATGGCAAGGCCAAGACAGGCACCCTCACCTGCTACTATTGTGGAAAGACTGGGCACTATGCGTCTCACTGCCGCAAGCGCCAGAAGGATCATGCTAGTGGAAACACCAATGAACAGGGCGAAGACAAGCAAGATAAGGGACAAGGAAACCTCCAGATTACCAAGGGCGTCAATGGTGGTCGCGGACCAGCAGGCCGTGGGAAGGGTTTTTGAATCCCCTAGTGGCCGGTAGTGGACAACCACTAGGGGCTCTGGCTCAGAGATCCTTGGATGTTGAACATGCTTTCATGTTCCAAGATGATGATGTGAAACAGTTGGAACACCTCACTGGGGCTTTGTTTTCTGCTGTTTTCTGCTCTTCCATGAGCAATGACTCTGTGTATCTCTCTCGCCATTGTCTACTCTTGCATCTCATCGATGATGAATGCTTGCAAAATCGTACTTGCTTGATCGTTTCCACACGACAAAAAGCAAACAAAGTACTTGAGTTGGCAAACGTAGCCCACAAGATGAACTCACTCGTGCAAGTGACTATTGCGGTTCCCATCTTTGCGGGTCTCAAGAAAGAACTCTTGAATGGATGGCAACTCTTGTGTGATGTAAACAAAGGACACCACATGTGGGAGCAAGTGGGTGACTCTGTTGAGCTACGTCGTAGCACAGAACACTTCCGAGTGTACCACTTGCAGGCTAAGCCTCCAAAGAGCTTGTTCACATGCTCCTCATAGGCAAAGATGACAATGCAATTCGCAGGTCATCTAGCTGGGGNTAGCCCACAAGATGAACTCACTCACGCAAGTGACTGTTGCAGTTCCCATCTTTGCGGGTCTCAAGAAAGAACTCTTGAATGGATGGCAACTCTTGTGTGATGTAAACAAAGGACACCACATGTGGGAGCAAGTGGGTGACTCTGTTGAGCTACGTCGTAGCACAGAACACTTCCGAGTGTACCACTTGCAGGCTAAGCCTCCAAAGAGCTTGTTCACATGCTCCTCATAGGCAAAGATGACAATGCAATTCGCAGGTCATCTAGCTGGGGCACGCGTGCAAGTCCTAGTTGACACAGGTGCTTATGACGATTTCATTAGTGCCTCTCGTGTGCGACAGCTAGGATTGAAATGCACGCCTTGTGAGGGAAAAGTCACCATCGGTGACAACCGTGAGGTCGATGTACTCGGCACATGTCGGGCAAGGCTCAAGCTAGGAGCTCTCACAACAATCGTCAACTTTACTTCCATTGACTTGACAGATCATTTTGACGTTGTTTTGGGTGATCCTTGGCTTAATGAGCATAAGGCCAACATGATTTGGGTCACAAAGACTCTCACTGTACAAAAAGGTAAGCGTGCCATCACGCTTTCGCCTATGGAACGCTCAAAGCCCTTTCACAAGAGTGAACAATCCGTCCTTATAGCGCTTCAAGTGAAGCGATACTTGCATAAAGGGCACAACGTGTTCCTAGCACAACTTTGTAAGGTCGATGACGACGATCCACCGTCGAGCTCGAGTGATGTCAGTTCTCTCCTTGAAGAGTTTTCTGACCTTTTTGGCCCACTCCCGGATGGCCTACCGCCAGAACGGAACGTTGGTCATACAATCCCTCTCGAGCCTGGAGCAAGGCCATTGTTTCGTCCCATGTATCGCCTCAGTCCTGCTGAGCGTGAAGAAGCCAAATAACAGATCAAGGAATACTTGGCCAAGGAATGGATTGAACCCAGCAGCTCTCCATTTGGAGCTCCTATCCTCTGTTTCAACAAGAAGGATGAAGGTTTGCGCATGTGTGTTGACTACCGTGTGTTAAACAGCTTGACGGCTAAAAACTGTTACCCCTTGCCAAGGATCGAGGATCTCTTTGACCAACTTCAAGGTGCAAAGGTATTCTCTTCCCTCGATCTGGCTCAAGGATATCACCAAATTCGGATTACTGAAGAAGATGTTCCCAAAACTGCGTTTCATACACATCTGGGACATTATCAATTCCGAGTGCTGAGCTTTGGTCTTACCAATGCCCCAGCGACGTTTCAAGCCACAATGAATCACATTTTTCGTGACCAACTGGGCAAAACCGTCTTCGTGTACCTTGATGATATCTTGGTGTTCTCAAAGAATCATGAGGAGCATGCACAACATCTACGTACCATACTCGAGATCCTCTATAAGGAGAAGTTCTTTGCCAAGATGGAGAAGTGTGCTTTCGCACAATCCGAGCTGCAATACTTGGGCTTCATCGTTGGCAGCGAAGGAATCCGAGTGGATCCTTGCAAAGTGCAAGCTGTTGTGGACTGGCCTCAGCCATCCAATGTGGGTGAAATACGAGCCTTCTTAGGCTTGGCGAATGACTTCCGCCGCTTCATGCAAGGCTACTCTAGCCTTGTCACCCCACTCACAGCTCTCACACGTAAAGACGTGAAAAGGACATGGTCTGATAAGTGTGAGCATGCCTTTGTGCATGTCAAGGAAGTTCTGACATCTGCACCTGTGCTTGCACTCCCGAATCCCGAAAAACTAAACAAGGTGCTCTGTGATGCATCTATCGTCGGGATAGGGGCTGTCCTTATGCAAGAAGGACGACCAGTCGCATATGAGAGTCGAAAACTCTCAAGCGCTGAGACTCGCTACACCACAGGCGACCAAGAATATCTTGCGGTAGTTCATGCCTTGAAGGTTTGGCGCTGTTATCTTGAAGGTGCCAAGGGTCGATTCATAGTGGTTAAAGACCACAATCCCCTGGTATTCTTTCAGTCACAACCCAACCTTTCTCAGCGACAAGCTCGTTGGAGCGAGTACTTGAGCAGATTCCACTTCCAGTGGGAATACCAACCTGGTCGTACAATTGTGGCAGACCCGTTGAGTCGCACTCCGGTCAACGCGGTTCTCACCACACTGCAAGAGCGATCTCTTCGCACAAAAGACATACGGGAGCAGGATGTGCCCAAGCCTGATAACCCCCTACGCCAACCACCAAAACCGACGGCGCATTTCACGCCATTCTTGCAACGTATCCGCATGGGATACTTTGATGACCCAAGGTTTGACCAGGGTAACATTGACCGATACGGCTTGGTGGAAGCCTCTGGTCTCTACAAGAAGGGAAAATTGGTGGTTGTGCCCAACTCCGGAAAGCTGCGGGATGTAATCCTTTTTGAGTTCCATAACCCAGCAGCAGCTGGCCACCTTGGTGCAGCAAAAACCGGAAATGCTCTCTCAGAGCATTATTGGTGGCCTGGATGGTCGTGCGACGTACGCAAATACATCCAAGCCTGTGACTTGTGCATCCAGAACAAGTCGAGCAACAAGGCACCAGCAGGATTGCTGAAACCCCTCCCTGTGCCTAATTCCTCATGGGAAGAAGTGAGCATGGATTTCATCACTGGCTTACCAGAGACACCGCGTGGCCATGATGCTCTCCTCGTGGTGGTCGAATCTTTGACCAAGATGGCGCATTTCATGCCCACAACCACGCATGCCACTGCCGAGGAAACAGCACGCATCTTTTGGGACACTGTTGTTCGATAGCATGTGCTGCCGTTACGCATCATCTCTGATCGAGACGTGCGGTTTTCAAGTAAATTTTGACAAGCCCTTGGTGAGATCTTTGGCACCCACCAAAAGATGTCCACTGCTTTTCATCCACAAACGGATGGACAGACTGAACGGATGAACAGAACTCTAGAGCAGATGCTCCGGATGTACATGGATCCTTCGATGGATGACTGGGATGAGCTTCTCAGTCCGGCAGAGTCTGCCTACAACAACTCTGTTCATGAATCCACGAAGCTGACATGGTTCTTCCAGAACTACGGCCGGCATCCGATGGTACCCGTCTCCTTGGTGAGGCGCGGGGACGGCGGGAATCAGGTATCTTCCGCCCAGGCCTTTGCCGATCGCATGGACACTCTTCGTCCCAAAGCACGTGAATACCTCCATGCATCCAAGCAGTGCCAAAAGGCCTATGCCGATGCTGGTCGCCGTGACGTCACATTTTCTGTCGGCGACCAGGTGCTTTTGAGCACAAAGAACATGCGTCTCAAGACGCCCGGAGCAAGGAAGATCCTCCCTAAGTAGGTCGGACCATTCAAGGTCACTCATAAGATTGGTGAGGTTGCTTACCGCCTTGCTCTTCCAAGGGTCATGAAGATCCATGACGTGTTTCACGTCAGTCTTCTTGCACCTTATGCAGCATCAGGAATGGTTCAGCCACCGCCTGTAATGCTTGCAAGTGACGGTCAGTATGAGGTACATGGGCTCCTCCAACACCGCGAACGTACACGCGATAAACGTGTTGTGAAGGAATACCTCATGAGCTGGGCCGGTTGTGGACCTGAACACAACAGTTGGGAGCCTGAGAGCCGTGTCCCGGCCACTATGATCAAGGACTATTGGCAAGATCAGGCTGCTCGCTTTCGCACTCGTGCCCCCAGGGGTACCACCCTGGCACAAGCCCCACGCAGGGAACCTTCACCTGTCAGAGTAAAGACAAGAGCACAACGGCGGCGATCTCGGATGCATGGGGACGCCCAGGCTGATGGTCGCGAGGACGCCCCTCGCAAGAGGGGGAGGAAGCGTTAGCTGTGAAAACTTTTAATGTGAACTTGGCTGATCTATGTACGATCTTGTACTCGTGAAGGATATCAATCTCAATCTTTTGAGTTTTCTCTCCCTGTGCAATGGCGCATGATTCAATGGATGCACCTATGAATGTTTTGTTGACCAACAAAGCACGTCTCCTTCCACCAACAACCATTATAGACCCCCTTGAACCAAGGACGGTTCACAGAAGAGGGGGAGGAATGTAACAAACCTGGCAATACATATGCCACTTTGTTACGTTGCCTAGCCCGGCGCATTAAATCCAAAAAGGACTGCCGCATCTTTTGTCCGGAAAATCGGGGTCTAGACAGGGAGGAGAATTCCTCGCCGACCAGCTCTGCGAACCGGAAGCTTCGAAGAAGCTTCTGATTCGGAAGAGGGCAACGGGATAGTGCCGCGCACTATCCGGCCGCCGCTCGAGGTCTCACGACCTCGAGCGGCGAACGCGAGCCCATCGTGAATATTTGCGATGGGCTGCGCAGGGCCTGCGCAGTCACATTGGGCATGACCCAATGCGACATTGCATGGACCCCCACCCCATCGAGGGGCCCCTCACGAGGTCCCTCGCCATGGCGAGGGGGCTCGCGAGGGGTCACCGGAGGGCGTTCTGATAGGACCAACCCGTCGAGTGCCACCTCCACTTGGTGGCGTGGCAAACACGTTTTTATAATCGTGTTGGCCACGCCATCGGACGAGGGGCGCCGGATGGTGGAAAAATACCCTCGCACGGGCGAGGATATTTTGCCACCACCTCCCCATCCGTAATCACATCGGAAACTTAGGGTTTCCACGTGGACAACATAATATTGATTAACGGGTTGACTCGACGAGAGAAATGTATCTAGTCGAACCGCGTCAACCCGCCGACAAAATGGACGGATAAAATAATATCCTCCATCCTTCCTCTTGGGTTGCCCTATGACGATAATGGACTCCGCGCCCCGACCTTGGTCGGGGCATACTTGTGAGAGGAGTCATTTGTGAGAGACTTCACTTCACGGCGAAGTTAATCTCCACGACCAACCTGCACGATTGCGATGAGCAATCGGGTCCCGAGGGCTCACTCACCCACAGAGGCTCACACCCCGTTTCACCCGCCGTGCTACAAAGTAAGTGTGCTTCAATGAAAATTGTCACAAATTTCTATTACATTTACACAATAGCACAAAGAATGATAAGGAAGTTTTGGGATATTTGGGGCTCGAGTCGAGAAAATAAAGTGATGCCAGGTCGTGAAAGGCTACTTTGATGAATTTGATCCCAAAGTTGACTCATTTTTAGAATGTTGATGACTGTCTTTGCAAAATTCCACTATTATCGAGAAGTTGATCAAAGTTTTCTGATGTGATCCATTTTTATCTGCACATACAGTTGACAAAGACTACTGCACCCTATCCATGCACGTACAATTCTCTGATGCGGACCCAATTGGCGCCGAAGGACCATCACGTGGTGATCCACCCATCTCGTTATAGGAAAGCTGCCATGGCGTTACACTTGCTAGGGCAACTGCGATTTTCCTGTAGCCCCAAACATGTTCTTGATGGACTTTTCCTGTGTTCAATTTCCATTTTTTGTATTGTGTGTCCAAAGTTAGATTCCAGACCCATGCGTGTGTGTATTCATTACATCTGGCTTGAGAGTCTACATCTGTAGGTTTAGACAGTTTTGTATTCGTATGCCATTGCACTGTGTTATGGTCAAAAAAATACTTTGGGCCATGTACCGTAGTGAATTATGAATTCGTCACTTTTAAAAATTTAGGACCTGTAATCAAAAATCATTTTTTTAGAATGTTTTTTCAAATAACAAAATTGCACCATGGTGTTGTCAAATGTTCGTTTTTTCACTCATATGGCCTTGAATCCCACTCAAAAGGGCTGAGAACATGAAGATTTGTACCCAACAGAACCAACATGGTGGATTGAAAAGAAAATAAAAATTAAAACGTATTTGTTTTAGCACAAAACAATTGCTTCCTGTGACCGTATTATTGATTTAGTCTTCTCCAATAATCATTGAAGAACGAAATCATACTTCAGTAGGGTAGTAGAGAAAACAGGCAATAGAGCATGCTTCATCCACCGTGCATAGTAGGAAGTATTGATGTTGTGATACTGTGCATTGAAGATATTGAACCTGATGAGATTGAACACGTCTCCCAGGCCAAACCCTTGCAAATCTAGTACCTTGCATGCCAATGCATCAACTAATCACACTACGTTGTGAGGTCAGTAAGAGCAGAGCAAGGAAGCTTCCGAGCACCTTTTTCTATCAAATCTTCAAAGCCCTTCTCGCTGGATTAGGCAGCAGCTACAGGACATTGGCAGCAGCAGTGAGAATCACCACTGCAGTCATGAACCTAGGAAGTCACAACACATCATTGTGATCCACTGAAGGAGGTAGCAGCAGCAAAGATGCCTGTGTGACTTAGCAGTAGTGGCATTACCATACCACATCCACACATGGATGAAGCTAATGGCAACAGCATGGTGAGTTGCAACAACTTCCACAAAAGTAGATGTATGGTTGATCGTGTGCCTAATGCACACTATTCAATTTGTGTATTATGAACTGTATTGTTATGAAGTTTCGAGGAATGTACGTTGTCTCCCTTTATGCCTTCGTTCAATCATAAGAAAATGTGTATCATCCTCAGACTTTGAAAAAAATGAAGAAAATATAAGGTTGACAATCATTGATGAGAGAAATATTCTGTAGGAAACATTTGATATAGGTTTTCTAAGACAGTTCTTTCTGGTATACTGTGTGTTAAGTTCTCTCTGGAATTTCGGCAATGAGTACAACATTTTGGTGGGAATAGTTGGAGAGGTGGTAGAAGTGGGAATAGTCTACACATTGACTACACATTATAGGTAAAGTTTTCCCCCTCCCCACCCCCGCCCTGCCATAGGCTCCTGCCCACCACTAACCCCTAACCCCCAAAGTGTATTGGGGGAGTGTAACAAAACATGTATTTGGTGAGGTTGATGAATCGTGCACAGATTTACAAGAGAAGCTCAAAAAGTACGTATTCCTTGAAAATTATCTTGAGAAAATGCATCCATGTATTTAAATTCATTCTACCCCTATACACCTAATGCATTTTCCTTATACAATTCATGAAATTTGGGAAGGGGGGGTTGAATTTTCAACTAGTGGGCCTCAAGCCCACCCAACCCCTTTGAAACTTACAAAGCGTACTGGCCAATGTAATGTATGATGATCATTGTGGAGCATGAGGGTTGTACGGAACATTCACACTTGTGAATAACGTAAAATTCATCTGCAACAACATTTTGTGCATTGATGCCAATATTTCAATGGAAGAAGCCCATCCATCTGGTGATGCTTTGCTAGTTACAAATGCAGTTTTGTAAATTTGAGGCATGCTAACCAACCACCCTCCCCCTCTTCCCCCAAATGTATCTAGGGAATGTATTGAGGCGTGTGTTTGGTGGACCATTACTCATTTACAAAAATGCACGTACAAGGTTTGATTATGGTTTTTAGGAAACTTCTCTTAAAGAGATCCGTTTATTTCTTGCTGATGAAATTCCCCCAATACACTTTCTGATCCATCCACCCACGATACTTTTGCATTTTCAAGGGAGAGGGTTGTGCATGTGTCAAAACAGATCTCCAATGCCCCCCTCCCCAAATGTTTATCTTGTATTGCACAAATGTATTGGTTGATGAACATTGCAAAGTATGGAATTTAGAGGAATATTATTCACTGGTGAATACAACGTATGACAACAGAGACTTTCATGTGTCATGTCAAAAAAAGAGAATTGTGTTCAAGGTCCTGTACAACAAATTTAATCAGGTGCTTACCTTAATTTTTTAACAACAGGGTTAAGTGACTACAAGTTTTTCCTGACTTACTGCAACGTATCTAAATCTGAAAAGCAATCTCGGCCAGGGTTAGAATCCTCTCTCTCTCTCTCTCTCTCTCTCTCTCTCTCTCTCTCTCTCTCTCTCTCT
>SZWC01002286.1:7526-25727 GCA_023375785.1 Penium margaritaceum
CTCGACGGGGCCCTCGGAGGGCCCCCTCAAGAGGGGGGGGCTCAAAGGGCCAACGGGCCCCCTCTGTGGGGCCCCTTTGTGGGGGCTCGAGGGAATCCCTCCGAGGGGAACCCTCAGAGGAGGGCTCCGAGGCCCTCCTGTAGCAGCAGCTGCAGCCCTTGTGCAGCTGTTGCGGTTGCTGCTGCTGCTTCCGCTACTCGTGCTGCTGCACGAGTAGCGGAACGCATAATATGAAAGAACAAGGAGAGTTTACAAATGAGCCCCTAGCTGGCTTCTGTAGGGGCGCTGGCAGCTAGCCGCATCGGGTCCCGTCACCCCGCCAAACCCAAACAAGTCAGCGGGGAGCACACACTGCATACACCACAAGAATAACAAAGGTGGTCCTTTCGAGGCGCCGGAACAACTCTCCGAGTGCCCGGGTCTCGACCACCGAGAAAATACGAGCAGTGCTAGAAAGAATCGAAATCAGTGTCCAGATATCCAAAACGGCTTTCCGAACATCGGAAGCCCTACTACAACCATCGGGTCTCCTCGTCTCACCGGTAGAGTCCAACGGGTGCGCGGGTTTCAACCCACCGAGAAAACTCTCCTACCTCCCGGCAAGCCCACAGGGCTGCCGGAACACATCGAGCACGTCTCGCCGGTGCTGTCGTAGGTGCTGGAGAAATCTCGTTGCAGTCCAAAGGCCCGTCGTGTCGTCACGCCCTCCTCTACCATATACCTGTAGCGTGTGTATATGGATAATCCATCGGTGCCAGTTGTGACGGGTGGAAGCCACACAAACCAACACACTATCTTGTGTATGAGAAAACAGACGTTGCCTTGTCGCTGGCGGGTATCGTTTGATCTCTCAGTGACAGGCCCCACACGAGCCATTCGCGTGGTGGCCCGGTCAACCGGCACAATCCACCACGCTAGCTCTCTCTCGCTCTAACTTTACCTCCACTCGTTTTTGTGACGTACTCTACTAGCTATGAGAGCTGCCTCTCCATGGCTTCGCGTTGAGCCATGTGTCTTGCGTGTATTCTCTCCTACTCTTCCTCTCACCTAGCTTTATGTCCTACTGGTATCAGAGCATCGTGAGGGGAGTAACATATCTAAAGCACATCTTGTCTTAAATCCTAGCCATGAACGAGGGGGTCAGAGTCATCTCGCAGCAGCCACCACTGCCGCCAAAGCCGTCGTTGCTGCCACAATAGCAAACCTCAAGCTATCACAACTGTTGCCTTTTTTCAGTAGCCTTCAACATCGTGTGTCTGAGCATGACGCCGCAACAGTCTGGGTCACACCTACAGTATGCAGAGTCGGTGAACACCTCCATCCATGAAAGCATGTTGAGATCCAAGCCATAGCAACAACTGACACTTCCACATTCGTGGCTGTGGCCACTGCGCCCATCTTAGTCTCACTCCCTCGTGATCTCACTTGTTCACATAGACCCTCTGCTTCATCAGCATCAACAACCAGGCAGCACCTTGCTGGCCTTCACGCATCTCTCATTGTATTCTGTTATGTCCTCAAGGCTTGTGTACATCGGCGTGCAGATGACTGACGGTAAGACATGACGCTGCTGGAGTATTTTCTGGTGGAGCTGACGCACGTTGAGGCCTACACGCATTTTGCTGGAGCCTCCTCCCTCCAACGTGCTCAGCTCCATCGGCAGACCTCCTTAGCAGTCTTGTCGCTGGCAGTCAGTGTCGCTGCTTATGCTGTCTACATGCGTCGAGTTCCGGGTCTGACTACGCTGTTGCATCTGCAGCGCCACGTTCTCCTTAGGGTCCAAGTTTCATATCATTCGGGCACTGTTGGGACCAGAGACTACCGTAGACGCCGCCTGGGTTTTGGCGACTATTAATCATTAGTGCTTTTTTTTAGGTGACTATGATCGCAGGAATGCGTTTGCACCGTGTGTATTATGGTATAGTCCAAATTTCAAGCAAAACGGAGGACGCCCGGGTTTTGGGCTGTCGGCTGTCTGGCAAGGCTCACTGAGAAAACCCTGCCTGCCAGAAAATAGGTCATTTTTCTGATTGGCTTAGAAACTGAGTAACAAGCTCTACAGAGTTGGGGTGGATCTACAACTTGGAGGAGTCTCCCATTGTTTCTCATTCTTACTTCCTAATCAGTCATTTCTAGTTTTCATCTGTTGTCTGGCGTTAACTCTGGCACACGCGTTTCTGAGTAATAACACTATACGTCTCAGACTTGGACTTTGGTGCAACAGATTGAGGTGGCAGCGTAAGCAACGAGCGTGGGTTCCCACACGCTACATCAACAATGCTGCTTCCCCAACCTGCTGCATTAGGTTTTCTAGCTCAGTATCAAACCCAGAGCACAGCAAAAGCAGCAGAACACCGTCGAACAAGTCCAGTCAACGCCGGCGGTCCCCAGAACGCTCCCGTGCACGGGAAATTCTGCCAGATTTTTTCTGGTAGCGTTGACCCGCCGGTAGGCGTCTTCAAAATTCTCCCAACGCAGAAATTTTCTTCGGCAGCACTGACCCCACAACGTTGGTAGTGGTGGTGGACTCGCAGCCGGCACGACCGACTGACGCTGGAGCGGCGCCGACGCACGTGGCAACGACACCATGAGGAAAGTGACTGCGCATATGTTGTTTCCAGCACGGCAGCAGCAGCAGCAGCAGCAGCATGCAGCAAGCACCTTGTAGTAAGCAACACGCAGCTAGACGGAGCTAGTACCAGCAGCAAGAAGCAGCTGCTGCAGCAAGCACTAGTAGCGGCAGCAGCAGGCAGCAACCACAGCTGGCAGTAGTAGTGAGCAACAAGCAGCGAGCAGTAAGGAGCAGTAAGAGAAGAGGCTAGTAGCAACAGCAGTGAGCAGCGAGCAACAATGAGCAGCAGCAGCAGACGGCAATAGCAGCAGTAGTAGTAGCGAGAAGCAACGGCCGGCAACGCGCAGCAGCAGCCAGCAGCGGGCAGCAACAGCAGCAGCAGCGGGCAGCTTGCACTAGCAATGGTAGCAGCTTCCGGCAATAGCAGCAGTAGTAACATCGGTTACGGCAGCAGCGCGCTGTAGTAGTAGCACCGAGCAATGAACACAAACGAGAAAAAAAGTAAAAAAAAAAAAAGTCGTGGAACCCCCGTAGATACCACAGCCGAGGGTTTGGGGCAGCGCCCCCGCCCTCGCGGCTACTACTACAGGAGCAGTAGTTGCCATAGTAGCAAGAGCATGCAGCAATAGTGCTACAGTAGCGACAGCCACAATAGCTTCCGCCACAGCCGAAGCAGCTGCACCAGCACTAATAGCACATAGCAGCGCGGTGACGGTGGCGCTAGTAGCTATAGCAGCCATAGCTGTAGCTGCTACAACAGTAGTAGGAGCAACAACAACAATAGCAGTAGCCGCCGCTACATCAGCCACTAGAGCAGAAGCAGCAGTAGTAGCAGCAATGGAAATAACAGTAACAACTACAGTGGTGTCAGCCGCAAGCACTGATATCACCGTTGAAGTCACCGCTGACCTCACCATTGACATCACTGTTGATGTCTATGCTGGCGTCAGCAGCAATAGCAGCAGTAGCAGCAATAGCTGCTACAATAGATGTAGCAGCATAGCAGCTAATGTAGTAGCTTGTGCAACAATAGCGCGACAGCCACTGCTAACGTCAGCCACCCTCGACTGACGTCACTGTTGACGTCCTTGCCGACGTCTACCGTACTACTGACGTCACTACCGACACTACCACTGACGTCACCAACAAGTTCAACACAACACATAAAAAAAGAAAAAAATAGAGGGAAGCATTTCTGAAAGTGAGGAGGGGTTCTCCTTTGTGGGAGGACCCATCGGTCCCCCCTTCCTTCAGCAACTGTAGCAGCTGTAGTAGAAACATCAGCAGCTACAGCTACTACCAGTGTACCAACAACAACAGTAGGAGTAGGAGGAGCATTTGCAACAACCGTAGTAGCAGCCGTTATAGCAGTAGGAGTAGCCGCTGCAGCAGCCACTGTAGTAGTAGCAGTAGCAACAACAGCCGCAATAGCACCAACACCCTACAGGATCCGTCGTCGGCCTTGCTGGCCCGACAGATCCGCTAGCCGCCATACGCCGACAGGTTGCAACGTTGACGCGACAGCTAGCGGCAGTGTAAGCGCCGACACAGCTACCGTAGTAGCAGCCACTATAGTAGCAGCAGGAGCGGCATCAGCATCAGAAGTCACCGCCCTTCCTTCTCTCAAGCATGCTTGTCCCGTCATTTCATCTACTACACAGTATTTGGCACAACAGTACACCCAGCACCAAAGGCAGACTGTGTCATCAGTCCTAGGCCTTGCTCTGGGTGTTGGCCGCAAGCCAAAGGAATTTGAAACCTCACCCCCGCCACTCCAGGCTGGCGAGGAGTTCTGGAGCTGGGAGCTCAGCTTCCGCATCTGGGTACAGGGTGAGGGCTTGTGGCCATACTACGTCCTGCCCTATGACTCCACCCAGGCTGACCAGGTGTATGATGCTAGTCGCGCTGTATGTGCCCTCGTCCCCGTCGTCCCTCTGGTTTCACGTCTTGCTCTTGAGCCCTTCCTTGGCGACTTATCCACTGGCTCCCTCCTTGAGCCCGCAGCGGCGTGGCATATCCTCACGCGCCCTCATCGCCTTTCTAGCGAGGCAGAATCCAGCCATTTTCTTCAGGAGTTCAACTCCCTCCATATGGGGGAGAACGAGATGGTCACCTCTTACTGGCAGCGGGCGGAGTACATCCTTCGTCGCCTGGGAGAGGCTACATCACCCCCCCTATCCGCGCTCCTCACCATCAAGCGCGGCGCAACCAATGTGTTCACCGACGTCTTAGTCCATTATACCCAAGACGTTCTCACCGTGATGGCTGCCCAAGGCAGACTCATACCCGAGGCATACGAGCTCTTTCTCCGCATTGAGGAGGCTCGTTAAGAGTCCCGTATTTAGCGCACAGAGGCCCTCGCCTCTCCTGCCGTCACCCCGGTGGCTATTGCTGTCCCCCAGCAGATGCATCCTCCGGTGCCTCATCATCCGACAAGAAGAAATGTAGGGGCAAGAAGGGCAAGGACCCACAGCAGCAATCGAGCGGATCCAGTGGAAGCAGCTTAGTCTAACACAACTGTGGCCAGCCTGGACATAGGTGGTATATGTGTCCGCTCCCGACAGACGATGTGCGCGTCATTGCCACCATGCGTCCCTAGAGTGAGCGCTGCCTCCATCACTGCCATGACTGTCACTGCTCCTGCTCTGTCCGTGCCACTCGCTCCCTTTTACCCTCCAACAGCTCAGCCACAGCATCATCCGCAGCCATCCACTCCCACTCTTCTGTCACCGGCACCTCCCTCCTCCTTGGACTCCGATGCCGTCACCATTTATGGTTCATCACCCGAAAAAAAAATACACTTGTCATAACGTGTACATACTAAATGCATGCCTTTGGAAGTTTCATGGTACCTTCATGGAAAATGCAACACAACTTAACTTATGACCTCTACTCACGGACATGCAAATGTATTTGAATGCTTGAAGACAATAAACTTCGTAGAAATTTTGCCCAAAAAAAATAAAACACATAATAAAATCCATTGTTAAGTGCTTTACACCCTCACTAACCGTTCGCAGTAAATGACGTACATTTGTACTTATACATGAAAGGTGTGAGAACTGCAAGGCGTGACAGTGCCTATTCCTGTACCCAAAATGTAAACATTTCAGAACCCTCCGGAAGTCACTTTTGAGGGGTTTGGACTTTATTTCTTTGCTTTTCCAGACTCCTGCTGAGTCTCGCGGTAGCGCAGCCCTGCAGGTTCCCTTCTAACCTCGGGGGGGTTCGGACCCTATATTCAAACCATTCACAAAAGCACAAAAGTGTATAATCTTGTACATTGCATGATACAAGCTCGGTTTTTTCCCTCAAATATAGTATGATGGTGGGGGAAGGGGGAACGTCATGATCACCAATCCGAAGTTGTCTTGTTTCACTATCGGAAAACTCTCTCGCAACCATCTATTTTCAACAATCGGCGGTGAGCACGCAAGAATCTTTAATCGTACCCATTTACAAAACCCTGCTTCTTCGATCGTGATCGTCGATAACCTTACATCGACGGTTTGCGAATTTTGGCAAGGGATTATCTCCTAGTACATTAGTGTTTTTTTTCTTCAACCACATAATCCAGATACACAGACCAGATACACTTCACAGATGCACTCTTACCTTTTGGAGGGGGGGGGCAGTCGGAGATCAACCCCCCCCCCTCTCCCCCCAAATTATCAAAGTGCATTGGACAAATGTGTATGGTGCGTGTATCAAAAGACAAGTGATAGACATGTAAGAAGATAGAATAATGTACAATACATTCGTGAAAAAAATATTTGGTCACCACAATACACGCCCCGATACACAGTCCTAATACAATCGGTTATCGTGGAGGGGGTAAGAATCCAGACTACATGTCGACCATTTTGTCGTGTTTGTGGATGCGATCGATTGCGAATACATTAGTGGATTTTTTTTTCCATTATCACACAAAATCCGTACACTCACCAAATACACTTAGCTAATACACTCGACCTATCTAAGGGAGGGGGCAAGCTTGGACTCTGGATGACCTCCCCCCCCCTCCCCCCAATTGGTAAGAGTGTACTAGCAAAGTGTATCTAATCAGTGTATCCGGTCTATGTGATCGACGAAAAAAACATTAATGTACATGATATTGCCAATCTTCGATTACCGACGATCGGCGGCGCTCGTCTGTCGAAAAGCAATGGGCTTCGAAGAAACAAGTGTATATATATTCCATCGCACAAATAAAAATACACTGACCAGCTACACTCGTCCAATACACTCTAGCCTTTTTTGGGGGGGAGGGGGGTTCGAGCGACGGACCTAACGGGGGTCGATCGGTGTGTATTAGTTTTCATTCTACATCCGCAATCATTGATCGTCGATCATCGATCGTGATATATTGACGGTCGACGAGCGGACATACATAAGTGTACAGTTTTTTTTCTCATCACATAAAAGAAATACACCTCCCAGCTACACTTTGCTAATACGCTCTACCCTTTTGGGGGGGGGGGGTCGGATCCAGTGATGACTCCCCCCTCCCTCAAAAGTGTATAGAGTCCATGTATCTCATGGACACATAAAAACTTACAATAGTGTACAAGATACACTAGTGCATAGAAATAGTTGCAATACAATACACGCACCAGGTAAAATGATCGAATACATTCGAGGGATTTGGACGGGGGGGGGAGGGGACGATTTCGGCAGTTTGTCGCGGTTAGAACCACAATCAGGTAATAGCAAAACTACGCTTGACATGAAGTTAATTATCGTTCGAGGTCAAGAATGGCAAATTAAACATTCGATTTACAAATGAGCCCACACAGAATGTTTTAGGACATAAGTACGACATTTATTCATTTCACCCACACTGTCATATTCTTTTCATCTATTCATGAATTATAACATGAAATTCCAAATACAAAGGTAACATGTCCATTGTTTTCCTGTGAACACAGGTCGATTCACCCTTAAGATAATTTGATGGAAATTACCCAAATCTACGTACCTAATACACTACATGTGGCGTGTATAAAATGGGGATGATTAACTATACTAGACCGGCGTAGTCGGTCTACTCCGTCGAGCCCTCCATCCATGAGCGTAAGATGGAGCAGTTCATCGCACTCTAGCTTGGACTGCCTCGTCCTCCTCCCTAAGAAGGTGCGAGTTGCATCGTCACTAGTCATCTTGTCCTGTCATGCATGACAGAGTCCGAGCTACTGTCGTGCCCTGTGCCTTCGTCTGTTCCATTCTCTATCGGGCCGTCCCCACTTGCTCCTCTTCGTGATGATGTCGCCTGGCTGGATGACTGGCAGTCCCGGTTCGCACCCGCATCCATTACGTCTGCGTCCCTCACCCTTTGCCATGTGACCGTTAGCGACCTGGCGACATCGGTCCAGGAACCTGCCGAGACCTGGATCATCGACTCCGGGGCCAAACATCACATGACGCCTGCGCGTGAGGCCTTTAGTATCCTTGGCCCCAATGTCTCTGGGGTTTGGACAGGTTCTGGTCAGGTATTACCTGTTCGCGGCATCGGTGTGGTTCGTTTTTGTTGTCCTACTGGGGATGTCTTTNTGCCATGTGACCGTTAGCGACCTGGCGACATCGGTCCAGGAACCTGCCGAGACCTGGATCATCGACTCCGGGGCCAAACATCACATGACGCCTGCGCGTGAGGCCTTTAGTATCCTTGGCCCCAATGTCTCTGGGGTTTGGACAGGTTCTGGTCAGGTATTACCTGTTCGCGGCATCGGTGTGGTTCGTTTTTGTTGTCCTACTGGGGATGTCTTTATGACCGATGCCCTCTTCGTTCATGGTCTTGAGCTCAGCCTCATGTCCGTCACTGCCCTTGACCGCATGAGCATGGACGTCCTGCAGTCGCATGGTGTTGACACTGTGTCGTTGCGTCCGTCCGTCCGGTCGTGCCGTCTTGCATGCCACCGCCTATGGCAACTTTTGGCACGTGCCGCGCCTGTCTGCGTCTCCCTGTATCCCCTCCCCATCGGCTGACACAGGCCATGTGTTTGTTACTAGCAGACTCTTTAAGAAACACACACGTCTCCTACACCGCCGTCTCTGTCACGTCCACTCTGCCGCTATCGACAGCATTCTCCTCATGCAACCAGCCAAAGGCCTTGAGCCAGCCTCCTTTCCACTGTTGTGTCCCACTGAGTGCATTGAGTGTGCTCAAGGGAAGATGCACCGGTCCACCTACCCCCTGTCCTCCTCTCTCGTATGTCCACGCCGCTGGACCTGGTCCACTCTGATGTCATGAGTCCCCTTCCGATAGAGTCCATTGGGGAGTACGGACGCTATGTCCTAACCCTCACGGACGACTACTCTAGCTATCGTTGGGTGTATTGTCTTTGGCAGAAGAGCGATGTCGCCCCCACCCTTCAAGACTGGCTTGTCCGTGATGAGCGCCAGTGTATTTGTTCTCTCCACTGCTTCCACTCTGATTGCGATGGTGAATTTATGGAGGGACCACACTCTTCCTTGCTTCCCACGAAATCCATCATGAGACGTCGCCGCCTTACACGCCAGCCCAGAATGACGTCTCTGAGCTGTGGAACCGCACCATGGCCGATGTCGTCCACACCATGCGGGTCGATTCTGGACTCTCAAAAGGCTTCTTCTTTGAGGCCATGACCTACATAACGTGAGTCTGGAACCGGATTCCCCATGGACCCCTTCCCCGTCAGTCCACACCATACCAACACTGGTTTGGAGAGCGAGTTGACCTCTGCCCGACTCGCGTCTGGGGCTGCGTAGCCATCGTGTAGTTGCCTCGTGGCCGTCCCATACCAGGGTGGCAAGCTTGAGCCTCGCGGCCGTCCCAGCACCTTCCTTGGCGTCTCGCGTCAGTCAAAGATGTGGCGCTTCCGGGATCTCTCCCAGTGCTATATCATCGAGTCCCCAGATGCTCTCTTCTTTGAGGACCTGTTTCCCTGCAACCTCGTTCGCTCCGACGCGTTGATGTCCCTCCCATCACGTGGGGGAGTAGTGGGTCTGTCCTGCGTCCAGCCGCTTCCGTGTGTCACATTGTCTGCGCTCACCGTTCCCCACGGGCGCGCTGCCCCGTCCGTGTCTGCCTGTCCCTCTAGGCCAGCTCCGTCATCCGCGTCCACTGGCCCTTCTGAGCTGGCCGCCCCGTTTGGGTTTGCTGGCCTCTCTGAGCCAGCCGCTCCGTCCGTGTCCGCTGGCCCATTTTAGCCGGCCGCCCCGTCTGTGTCCGCTGGCCCTTCTTAGCCGGTCATCCCGTCTGCATCCGCCGGCCTCTCTGAGCCGGCCCCTTCGTCCGTGTCCAACAGCCCCTCCAGGCTGGCTGCCCCGCTCGTTTCCGCCAGCTCCTCCAGGCTGGCTGCCCCGTCTGTGCCCGCTCGCCCCTCTGAGTCAGGCGCCCCGTTATCGTCCACTGGCCTCTCTGATCTGACCGCTCCGCCCGTGTCCGCCAGCCCCTCCGGGCCGACTTCCCCGTCCGTTTCCGCCAGCCCCTCCAAGCCGGCCGCTCCGTCCATGCCAGCACACTTTACACGTGGTCCGGGCGGGAACCTCCGACCCAGGCCAACAGTCAGCACTCAGGCGGCCGCCTCGCGCCCTCTCACGCCACGACCCCCTCTCGCCCCACGAGGCTCCTTGCCTCCGGACGAACCCAAGGTCGCCACAGTCGTGAGTGGCGACCCTGGCACCAAGGCGCTTGGCTTGGCCACATTGTCCGTCGTCACTGACCTGCATCTAGGGTCGGCCTTGGGCTATGCCTTGCTCCATGAGGAGCACCAACGTACTGTCGCGACTACGATCACACGCCCTCACTGCCCGCTCCACGGAGCGACCAGAGGACCCAGCCACCCTATGTGAGGCTCGGGCGTCTCCCGAGGCCCCACACTGGGAGGCTACATGCGCCGATGAGCTTGCCCCCATTTGGCAACATCATGTCTACAAGCTTGTCGACCTTCCCCCTGGCCAAAAGGCCATCGGGGCCAAGTGGGTCCTCCGGCGAAAGTGGAAGCCAGATGGATTCCTGGACAAGTATAAGGGCCGTCTTACGACCAAGGGATTTGCCCAGGTCCCTGGGGTCAACTATGACCAGATCTTTGCCCCAGTCGGTCGATTCTCCACTAGCCGGGCATTGTTCAGCCTGGTTGCCCAGCACGGGTGGGAGCTGCATCAGATGGATGTGAGCAACGCCTTTCTTCATGGCTCATTGGAAGGCGAGGAGCTATACATGGTGCAGCCTCCAGGCTTTGACGATGACTCTGGCAAGGTCTTGAAGCTACGGAAGACCCTTTATGGCATGAAGTAGTCACCGCTCTACTAGAATTAGGAGATCAGTCGTATACTTCTCAGTGGCGGCCTCCTTCGTAGCATTGCCGACCCGGCACTGTTTGTCTATCCACAAGGCGAGACCTTTGTCAATGTCCTGGTCCATGTCGACGACCTGCTCATCGTATCGTCGGATGCAGCTGCCATCTAGCGGGTTAAGGACCTGCTGCATGCCGCCTACCAGATGAAGGATCTCAGGTCAGCAAGAGTCTTTCTAGGCATGGAGCTTTCGCATGATCGCTCCATGGGTCTCCCGCACGTCCATTAGGCGGCCTACGTCAAGACCATGTCCGGGCGCTTCGCTGTGGACCTGTCCCTCATGTTGAGAGCATCCTCACCCATGTCGCCCGATGGTCAGGCGAAGCTGAAAAGCTCTAATCCAGTCGTGGTGGAGGAGCCTGTAGACATGACCACGTATCTACGTGTCATTGGGTCACTGATGTTCCTGGCGACGACGTCGCATCCAGACATTGCATTCGCCGTAAACCTCCTTGTCCATTTCTCTCAGCAGCCGCGGCACCTCCACTTAGAGGCCGTGATCCGAGTATTGTGCTATGTCATCTCGATCCCACGGCGAGGCCTCATATTCCGTCCATAGCCATCCATTGTTCCGATGGGCTACACTGACAGTGACTGGGTTGGCAGTCCGGACGGTAAGAGTCGTACTGGCTGGATCTTTCTTGTTGGTGGCATGGATATGTCATGTGCAGCGGCAAGCAAGCCTGCATTGCACGCAGTAGTGCTAAGGCTCAGTACATGGCCGTTGCATCTGGCGCATGTGAGAGCGTGTGGTTGCGTTGCCTGCTGTCCGAATTGTCTCAATCAGTTCTATCCATCACGTTGCACTGTGACAATGAGAGTGCCATGGCCATTGCTGATAATGACGGCGTGTATCACACACGCACAATGCACATCAATGTCGAGTATCACTATGTGCGTTCATTGTTGCATGAACGCAGCATCAGCATTGTGTGGGTTGAGACGGCATGGCAGTTGGCTGACTTCTTGACCAAGGCACTCAAGCGTGACTCATTCAAGAAGGTTGTTAGTGCGGTTGGTGTCCGTCCGTGAGGTCCTCCCTCTCGCTACCCCTGTCCTCTGTGTGCTCTCTGCCCGTCTATGTGCACTACGCCTGTGAGTCATGGGGGAGTGATGGTTTTCACGCATCTCTCATTTGTACTCTGTTGTGTCCTCCTGGCTTGTGTACATTGGCGTACAGATGACTGACAGCATGACGCAACGGTACTGGAGTGTCGTCTGGCCGAGCTGACGTTCGCTGAGATGTACACGCATTTTTCTAAAGCCTCCTCCCTCCAACGTGCTCAATTCCATCGGCTGACCTCCTCGGCAGTCATGCCGCCGGTAGTCACTGTCATTGTATATGTTGTCTGCACGCGTCGAGTGCTGGGTCTGACTATGTTGTTGCATCTGCAGTGCCACGTTCTGCTTAGGGTCCAAGTTTCATATCATTCGGGCACTGTTGGGACCGGGGACCAGCGTAGACGCCGCCTGGTTTCAGGTGGCTATAACTCATTGCTGCTGTTTTTCTTGGTAATTCTAACCACACAACTGCGTTTGCAGTGTGTTTCTTATGGTATGGTCCAGTTTCCAGGCAAAACGGACGACGTCCGGGTTTTGGGCTGTCGGCTGTCTGGCAGGTCATTTTCCTGATTGGCTTAGAAACTGAGTAACAAGCTCTACAGAGCTGGGGTCTCCCATTGTTTCTCATTCTTACTTCCTAATCTGTCATTTCTAGTTTTAAGCTGTTGTCTGGCGCTAACTCTGGAGCAGGCGTTTCTGAGTAACAACACCAGAGCTCTCAGACTTGGACTCTGGTGCAGCAAACTGAGGGGGTAGCCTAAGCAACGAGCGTGGGTTCCTGCACGCTGCATCAAAAACGCTGCTGCCCCAACCTGCTGCATTAGGTTTTCTAGCACACGTACCTGTCCTCGTATCCACTACAGCAACTGCCTTCACTCTTTCAGTTGTTTCTCTGACTTGCATGACCTGTCTTTTTGTCTGTACGGCCTCAACTATGGTCGTGATTGAAGCATCAGTAGCTGCAACTCTCACTCGACTCTTCTCCCTCCACCTCTAGACCTAGTGAGCGCACTTCTCTCTCTGCTCTGCCCTCTTCTCTGTCTCTGACTGGGAATTTTTTTGTGTCCAGGTCCATTTCCTTGCAACACAGCCTTGAGCTCACCTCATTGTCAGCCACTATTTTGTCACGCCCGAGGGATGAGGAAAAATATTTTTTTTGTCAGTGGCAGATATGTAACCATGCCTGTTGAGGACGAGCAATATGTTACGCAGCAAGTAGAGCTGCAACACAAACATGCCATGCTCTGAGATGCGCTCCATGCACATTGTGCAACTGAGGAGCCCTTGCGTTGTGAACAGGGTGATCATAACACCTTTGTGGATCAGATTGCAGATCTAGTCTTGAACCGCCTCCTGCCCATGCTGTGCTCTTTTCCCGCTACCTTCACTACCATTTGTGTCATTGCTGCCTTTGCTACCACTCTAGCGCCTGCATCCTCTATTTCTGGCTCTCTCCCTTCCCAGTCTAATCATATCGCAGCAGCTAAAGCAGTGGGGGCAGCCGCTGCCAAAGTACTCTTCTTGCCCCTACGACAGCGTAGTTTTGAAAGTGCACCCTTGCACTTCACCTCCTCCCTCTCCTTCTCCTCTTGGGAGGTTCGCTTTAGTGCTTGGACGTAGGGAAAACAGCTCTAGGAGTATTACCACTCTCTAATCCCACCACAGTCCTGCCATTTGCTTCTGTTGCATCAGATTCCTTGCGTGCAGTCTGTGACCTCAAAATGTTGGGTCGGACGATCTCAAAATGAGATGGGCACCTACAACAATGGTACCGTCCGTCACACTACTGCAGACCTAGTGGGCACGTAAGCGCTCATTCGGTGTCGCAAGGCAGAGGCTTGCCATGCCACTAAGAGATTTTACACTGTTAAGCCAAATGAGCGTGCTTTGCGTGCCGCTGAGACCGCCGATGCTTACTACGTGAATTGGGTCCCGCTCCCAGACCAGCTGTCTGTCGTCCTTTCTATTATCAATGGTCTCATCCCTAAGCTGGCAGACCAAGGCTTCCGATCTTGAGCACGTTGCAGTTATTCCGGTCTTCGCAGGCGCTCTCCTAAGCATTGGCTCCCTCTGAGAGTTTACCTCCCATCGCCTCACTGACTAGAGGAGGGCCCTGCATCCACCGCACTGTTGTTGCTGCCACACTCATTTGCTTTGCTGACTCCTGCTGTCACCCCTACTATTCATAATGTGTCCTTTACTTCACCATCCTCTTCTTCCATTTGGACATCCCTCTGCCCACCCACGGGGGGATGGGGTCAGGGGAAAGATTTGGGCTGTGGAGGTGCCGGCGGTGGTTCAGGCAGCAGGGGGTTGAAGGGGAAACCAGCCTCCACCTCCTCCTCCTTGACGTCATCCTCCAACATTGCCACATGCTGGAGCTGTGGGACCTCTAGGAACTCCACTCAGAAGTGTCGAGCACCACCCGATGATGTTCGCCCCCTCTCTCTCATGTGGGCACACTGGGCTCGCACCTCGGGTGGTTCCAATAGTTCTTCTCAAGCCACCGCCACTGCCACCAGCTCCAACTGCTTTGACACTTTACCCACCTCTACAACCGCCTACAGCATCAGCTCGGCCCAATATCCTACCCTTTATCCTTGGGGCTGGCTCCCTGCCTTTGGTGGGCCTGCCTTTGTTCCTCCGTTTGAAACCTTCACACCCATGCAGTGGTTTCTCCCTGGGCCAATCCAGCATTATCCCTCAAGCGTTGTCATCGAGGCCAACACTTTTGAGTTCTCCCGTCAGCTAGATGCCTCCCTGTCCACCTCATCCACCACCAGCATCTGCTTGACCAAGGAGGTGAGAGTGTCTGATCTTGTCACCGATCTCTTTGTGTGTGAGTCTAAAGGAGAGCCCTTCGTGAGCTCTCCTTTGGGGGGGTTCAAGTTTTTCCCCTTTGGATGTCCTGTGGATTGAGGAGTGGCAGCCTGTTCATCTCCCTCATTGTATTTCTGCTTTTGGGTAGCAGCTTGCGCCTCACTTAACTGCTGTCACTATGAGTCGTGTGCATTCGTCATACAGTGTTTAGTGGTTCTCGGTCTTAAACTTTGGAGCCACCCATCACATGACGTCCTATTGTGACTCCTTTGCATTTCTCAGTCCTGTTGGCTCCCTCTGCTTCGAAGAGACTGGCTCTGACCAACTCCTCACTGTTCAAGGTGTTGGTTTCAAATGCTTTGTTGGCCCTTGAGTGGAAATGTTATTTTCTGACGTGCTGTACGTGCCTGCTCTTGAGCTCAATCTGCTGTTTGTGACGAGTCTTGATGACTAGGGTATGGACTACACTTCAAGTTGTGGTGTCGTCTCTGTCTTGCATTGCTCTACTGGTTACGTCCTACTGCGTGGTAAGCACTGTGATTTTCAACTTACCCAATTCAGCTCAACTCAGCCAAACCTCACCAGACTCAGCCCACGTTACCGAACTCATTCCACCTCACCAAATCCATTCCAACACACCAGATTCAGCCCAGATAAAAAAATTCAGCCCACCTTACCGAATGCATACCAAAAAAACCAAACTCAGCCCTACTCCTCCAATTCAGCCCAGCTCACCCAATGCAGCCCACACTCACCTAACAGCAAGCACACAACCTTCCATTGTCATGTCACCTGCCAAGCAACTGCTTTGCAAAGTGCAAAACAAATACAGCAGCAGCCTTGCTCTTACAAAACACAAGCAACCTTCCAGCCATCCGCTCTCTCACCTCCCCATCAGCTGCTTTTGTACCGCTCACGCAAAATCTTGTGCGGCAGCTTCTCCACTCTCCCGAAATGTAAACTGGAGCACGCCACGACAGCTTTGTGTGACCTACGTTCGACGGCTTTGCCTTCCCTCCTCCTCTGCCACAGCCTCTGCTTCCTCCACCCCCTCCCACTGCTCCATTGGTTTCCGCATGCATCCTCACCCCGCGTGCCTTGGTGGCGATCCAGTCGACAATGGCTGTGCAGAGCACCTCCTTCCCCTGCACCCTCCTTTTCATCGTGTGGCCAAGGGGGAACGCTCATATCAAGGGAGCCAAGCAGTCTGATGCTGCAGTGGAAGGAGTCGTAGAAGCGGCGGCGGCGGCTGCTGCTTCTAGGGCTCGGTGGCTGCTTCTTCCTGCTTCTGCTGATCCCTGTGCCATCACAGCTGTCTGCAAAAGAAGCCGAGGCTGCTTCTGTTGCAGCAGGAGTGGCTGGTTCTACAGCCGTTCTCTCTGACGGCACCCAGTCGGCATTGCTGCCGGTGCTGTGGCTGCTTCCTGCATGGCTCCGCTGCATCCGCGCCACTCCCACTGTCATAGAACACTGCATATTCTGCTGTTTTTCCAGCCGCCGCCGCTGTTGCTGCTGCTGCTGCTGCAAGTGCCGCCACCTAGGCCAAGGCTGCTACTCTATCGTCTTCTGCTGCAGCCTCTGCTGTCACGGCATCCAGGTCCAGCAGCTAGCTGAGGTGCAGCAAGCAATTCAACATGAGCACTTTGCTGCGGCAGAGGTGGATGTTCTTTGGCGCCAACGCATCCTGTTACGTCGTCGTCATACCACGTCCATCTCCAAGCTCAGCAGATCCCAACCTGCAACCTACATCTGGCACATGTGCATGAAACTAAAGAAGGCGCAGCCACATCCACTGTGGTGGATGTGGCTGGCAACAAATTTGCCAAGAAAAAGAGGCATGCAAGGATGCTACACATGGACACTGGGGGGACGACAGAGTTGGAAGGAAGTGTGAGGCAAGACCAGCAACAGGGGTCAAAACAATGGCCAAGGTGGGAAAAGGGAAAGGGGAAGGACATGGGGGGGGAAGGGGGAGGGGAGGGGGGAGGTGTGCAAAGATGAGGGTGAGGGAGGAGCAGCAGAGGAAGTATGTGAGTGCATGTGTGAAGCCATCCACGGACTTGGCCATGACCGCGGGTATGAATGCGAGTGTGTGCATGAGCATGGGTACAGGCATAGGCATAGGCGTTGTTCTTTTGAGGGCGTGGGCATGGGCACGGGCATGGACGTGGGCATGGGCCAGGGCATCGTCATGTGCTTGTATGTGGGCTTCATGCTGGGCATTAGAGTGGTGTTGAGAGAGTGCAAAGCACCAGCATGCCCACATGTATGTGGATGGGCCCAGCTGAGGGCATGAATCAAAGCATGGGGTCGGATTTGGCGTGAATGTTGGTGTGATCACACCAGTGAAAGTGGGCACACACAAGTTAGAGGCTATGGGCTTGAGCAGGGGTATGGCTTTGGCATCGCCTTGGTTTGAATAGTGAGCATTCATGGGGTGGGTGTGGCTATGGTCATGACGTGGGCGTGGGCGTGGGCGTGGGCCTGGGCGTGGGCGTGGGCCTGGGCGTGGGCATGGGCGTGGGCGTGGGCGTGGGCGTGGCTGTGGGCGTGGGCGTGGGCATGTGCATGGACGTGGACGTGTGCATGGACGTGGGCATGGGCGTCGGCGTGGACATGTGCGTGGACGTGGGCGTGGCCGTGGCCGTGGGCCTGGNACAAGTTAGAGGCTATGGGCTTGAGCAGGGGTATGGCTTTGGCATCGCCTTGGTTTGAATAGTGAGCATTCATGGGGTGGGTGTGGCTATGGTCATGACGTGGGCGTGGGCGTGGGCGTGGGCCTGGGCGTGGGCGTGGGCCTGGGCGTGGGCATGGGCGTGGGCGTGGGCGTGGGCGTGGCTGTGGGCGTGGGCGTGGGCATGTGCATGGACGTGGACGTGTGCATGGACGTGGGCATGGGCGTCGGCGTGGACATGTGCGTGGACGTGGGCGTGGCCGTGGCCGTGGGCCTGGTTTAGGCATGGGCGTGAGTGTGGACGCGAATGTGTGCATGGACGTGAGCCTGAACGTGGGCATGGACGTAGACGTGGGGAGCAACCGTGCACGTGGGCATTGGCATGAGCATCGGCATGGACATGGTCGTGGGCATGGACATGGTTGTGTCCTTGTGCTCCGCAATGAGCATGCACGTACAAACATGGCCGTGAACATGGGCGCAGGTGTAAACATGGGCACGGCCATGGTCATGAGTATGGGCATGGCATGCACATGCACGTGGGTGTGGGCGTGGATGCAGGCATGAGCTTGGGCGTAGCCGTGGATGTCAGCACGGATGAGGGCGTGGGTGGATGGGCATGACCCTGTCGGCCTGCATGTGGGTGTGGGCGTGGACATGGGCATGGGCATGTGTGTGCGTGTTTGTGTGTGTGTGTGTGTGTGTGTGTGTGTGTGTGTGTGTGTGTGTGTGTGTA
>SZWC01002286.1:46680-73621 GCA_023375785.1 Penium margaritaceum
CACACACACACACACACACACACACACACACACATCTTAGGCCAATGAGAGTTGGCGACTGGAATTCGCCATCCTCTTTTTTTTTGTACGACATTCAACGCAAGGAGTGGCAAAAGTTTTTATGGGTTTTTGGCAATTGTAGATTTTCCACGATTCGTTCTACCACGTTTCTCGCGGTCGCAATAGTGATGTGCACTATTTGTTAAAACCTGAGGATTAAGGCATGGTTTACGTGACTTGTTGCCAATCCGACAAAATGAAGAAAAGGTTCTTCTTCGAATAACATCACTATCTACTTGATCGTGAGATTAGTATATGGTGTATTGGATGTCAACGATAGCCTGTCCTTATATGTCTGCACCTTGGTCCTAGACATATATCAGACATCATAATCTAAAGTCCAGATTTTTGAGACATCGGAATTCGAAACATACACCTACCATTGTCATGATGTTAACACATCACTTCACGTCTAGGCGAGTCGCAAACCAAGCAGATTGGATATGTTTTCCCGTTGCAAAAGTTCCCACTTGGCTTGTGCAACCATTCACCAAGGTGGAAGGTCAACAAGCTCATAAACACCGTCGTAATAGATAGCTATGAGATCATTATCACAAGCGACATGCCATAGCTATGTGTTCCCAGCCGAGAGCACCTCTTTCAATGTGCCTAGATTTAGCGCAATGGAGGGAGACCACCAAGAGTTGCTATTGCGACAAAAAGTGTAGATCCACCAAATCCGTGTGATGTCATTAGTCAGGTGACAACATATCAACCCGGATATGAGAGTGACTTGACTAGGAGGAGAGTGAGGAGGTCTGACTGGACTAACTCCAACGAACGTAGTACCTTTGAATAGGAGTCAGGGTAAGTACAACGATGTATCACATTCTAAGCATAGAAGAAGTAACCGGCTTTAGGCGGCTTCTCAAAGGAAGTCGCGTCAAGACCAAGGGTTGGCTATCCAAATGACCTTGGAAACAATGGGTGAGCTGAAGTGGGAGAGGCGACAATTTAGAAGCGCCGGTGCTTAGGTCAAAGAATGCAATTGAAAAAAACACACTCAGATTGGAAGGAAGGAGAAGAGATAGAGGGAGAGTACTGTGTTGTCCCTTGATTTCGGTCAATGTTATTTTGTCCAAAATGAGGCCCTTTGTGATTTTTTTGGTGATTCTTCCAAACCCCTACTCTCCCCACCTTGCTCCTTAATTTTCCCATGCCCCGTTCATGTCCTTGGTCCATGGACTCGAAGTGACAATGGCTTCTCGAGAGCTCGAAGCTTTGAGTTTTCAAAGCTTTGAGTTCTTGCATGACACGTCAGTATGTTTCCACCGACGAGCACACTGACGTTTCACAAAAGAGGGACACCAAGGGTGTGATCGACGCGTCGGAGTATGCTCGCCATCGCGAGTGCACTTCAGTTAAGCTACACAAAATTCATTTGAAAGTGACCCCCTTTTTCACTCATCTTTTTGTGTAGCTAATATATGGTTCCCACATCATAGGAATGATTTACCCAAACCATGCACAATTATGCTCCTACTCATAGGCAAACAAAACGCTTCATGAGACTCATCCGCTCGAGCTCTTGGTTGTTCGAGCTTGTCACTTAGGTTGTGTGCAGAAACCATGGCCCCCATGCAAACCCGACTCTAGCATACTCATTTCTTAATCAAATCAAGCAAGACAAGTTGCATTTGAGTCGTGAGACTTTTCTCATGGTATCAAAGCCACAGCCTAGGCCTGTGGCTGCCGTATAGAGGCAGCGCCGAGAAAAAAGGGTGGCGGCCAAGCCACGTGTGGATCTAGATCCGCATGTCCGCCACCAAAGTAGGTCGAGCACGCCACCAGGGGTCATCGGAGGCCCTCCCCTAGGCCGCGCGTGGACAGGAGAGGCGGCAGAAGTAAGGGGAAGACTCGCCAGGGCGAGTAGGAGATAGGAGGGAGAGTCCAAGCGCCGATCTGCCCCTTGGAGGGAAGGCGGGGTCCCTTGGCCCTCAGAGTGACGTTTGCAGGCACAGATGCTCTAAGGGTGCTTCCTAGACCAAGACAAGGCGGTTTCCACGAGCTACGGGCTCGCATCCAAAAACTGGGACCAAAGTGGGCCCGGCGAAGAACTGCAGGGCCCACTTTCTATGCCGGTTGAGAGGGAGTCAGGGCTCACGCAGCCGTCCTAGGACCCGCTCAAACCCCAGAAGTAATGAGTCAAGCAGGGTCACCACCTGGAGGGCAAGGTGGAGGAGCAGGGAGTGGCGGTGCATCTGTTGGAGCCGGCGTCGGTGCCGGTGGTGCTGCCGGCGCAGTCATAGTGACATGGGATGAATTGAGCAGGGTCATGACTCACAAGGACCTGACGCCGCCCGCCCTAGGCACACGAGACTTCCTTGCCTGGAAGGATGTCGTCCTCGCGTGGGTGGTGGAGTATGGAATGGAGGTGCTGTACCTCCTTCCCTCGACCGATGCCATTGAGGATCGCGTTCTACTACGGGCTTTCAATGCCTTAGTCAGGGCCTTGTCCGACGATCAGTCATACGCCATCCGCCACTTCTGCTTTGGTGGTAGAGGAGAGGATCTAGCAGACCCTCGTAGTGGGGCTCCGCGTCCTCATGAGGCATGGTAGCACTAGGCTACCCGTCATGAGGAACGGGGCATGGCACTGGTAATCACTTTGCGTGATCGCCTTCAAAACCTCTATCCAAAGCCAGGGACACCGATAGCGGACTATTGGGATACAGCAATGGACCTTCGCCGCCGAATCCTCGGGCTTGGAGTACCCTGCTCCGTGCTCGAATGGCTGGACCCTGTCCTGCTACATCTTGGAGAGCCCTACAGAGAGTTCCGGCGAGGGCTTCTGAGGCGCCTTCGGGTGCTTCCAACAATTTTACTGAGGGAGGAGGCAGAGGCCGGGGAGGCTGGGGATGTGGAGGAATAGGTGCCCAGACAGGCGGACGAGGCCATGGCCGTGGTGGCGGTAGTGGTGGAAGACAACACACCTGCAACTACTGCGGCAGGCATGGTCACTTTTGGCGTGCCTACCCAGACCTCGAGCTCATCATGACTCCACCCCAGCAGTAGTAGCAGCAACAGAGGTTCGTTGCACCGGCGCCTCGTCCCCTTGGGCAGCAGCTGCATTCCCCAGCTTGGACCACGCCCATGATGACAGGACCTCGAGCTCATCATGACTCCACCCCAGCAGTAGTAGCAGCAACAGAGGTTCGTTGCACCGGCGCCTCGTCCCCTTGGGCAGCAGCTGCATTCCCCAGCTTGGACCACGCCCATGATGACAGGACCTCGAGCTCCTGTGCCCTTCGACGACGTCATATACGCGTCACCACTGGTGGTGCAGCCGCCGGCAGGCCAGCCGATCTATCCGAGGCCCCCTCCTTTCTACCAGGGCCCCTACTGTGTCCCACCGAACTCGGCCATCCCCGTCCCTCCACCTGCATGGGCGCAACGTACACTGACATGGCCGAGTCCCAGCAGTCCACAGCTAGAGATCCTGCAGTTGGGTGGACAACGCCCATGGAGCTGTAGCCTCCAGAACCAACGACCATGCCACAGTCACGAGGTCAATGATTGGTGCACACACATGTCACCACTTCACACGCACTTCCCATGCATGAGTGGCTGTTTGACACTAATGCGTCACATCACGTCTCCGCATCGCCAGTTGTTTGTATCGCTGGACGCTGCGCAGGATGTGGAGGGTGTGAAAATAGGGTGTGGGGAGGTGTTGGACGTGGAGGGTGTGGGCAAAGTGGCGTTACAAGCACCTTGGGGCATCTTGTATTTGACGGGTGTGTTGTATGCTCCCAAGTTGAAAGTGAACCCTCTTTCTGGGGGTCAGCTAGACTGCCAAGCCAACATGTCCACTCTCACGCAAAAACAATGTTGCATGCTTTTTGATGGTGCTGGGGCACTGTTGGCTGATGGACCTTAGCATGCTGACATGCTCTATCGCCTCACCCTCTTTCCAGTGATGCAGACGCACTCACACAGATCACATCCACATGTCATCATAACCACGGATGCAACACACAAGGACCTACTGCACCGGCGACTTGCACACATCAACACGGACCTCGTCACAGACATGATCAAACACACAGCATCACATGGTCTCCTGCCTACAAACTACCCACATGGTCTCAGCTCAGATGCGTGTCTCGACTTTCAGGAAGGCAAGACTCACAGAAAGACCTTTCCGAGGTCAGATAAGGTCTGCAAGGCTCCTCTGGAACTTGTCCATGCAGACCCGACAGGCCCCATGCCAGTACCCTGTATGTGGTATGGGTCACAGTACATTCTCACACTAACAGACGACTACAGTCGTTTTTGCTGGGCATTCTTGCTGAAGTCAAAAGCAGATGTCCAACATGCTATTTCGGAATGGACTCCTCTTGCTGAGTGGCAGACTGGTTGTAAACTACTGAAACTGTGCACAGAAAGAGGAGGGGAGTTCATGGGTGTCCTGGCTGCAGAGTTGAAGGCCGAAGGTATAGAGCATCAAACCACCACACCATACACACCACAACAAAATGGTGTGGCTGAAAGGTGGCATAAAACCCTTGGTGATGCACTGTGCACCCTACTGAGCGAGTCTTGTCTGTCCTTCGGCTTCTGGGAGGAAGCCGTCAAGTATGTGAGATGGGTGTGGAACAGGGTGCCCCAAGGGCCCCTGCCCAAGGCAGTCATGCCATGGGAGCGGTGGTTTAAGGCGAAGGCTGATTTGAGGCCAGCGAGGATCTGGGGCACTATGGCGTGTGTGTGGTTTGCACAGCCCCAAAGAGACCATAAACTCAGCCCACAAGGTCGTTGGTGTGTCTTTGTAGGCGTCTCTCATGCCTCCAAAGCATGGCGGATTTGGGACCCCATGCACCACCACTTCCTAGAGAGCAGAGATGCCTCCTTCTTGGAGCATATGCCCTACAAACAGTTCCGCACCCTACGTCATGCTCCTCACATCAACATCCCTAAGAAGTACCCAGACTATGTGAGTGTGCCTGTGTTTGTGCTGCACACACCCACTGAACCATCACAGTCGCCACAACAAGAGAGGCACACGGAAGAAACTTTGTCATTGCCCACAGACACCTACTGATATACGCAGCACAGACTCCAGTGCTCCGCACACACCACCGGACTGCAAATCCAAACCACCCAGCACAGCACAGAGGATTCCAAAACACCATCCCCACCGCCGGTACGACGCTCCTCGCGCAATGTGGAGCATGTAAACTACAGACAGTTTTATCACACGGCTGGGCCGGCGAATGCGGACCATAACATCGTGGAACCCCATACACTGGCTGAGGCCAGGGGGCATGCTGATACGAGTGAGTGGGACAAGTCCATGGTGGCTGAGTTAAATGCCCTTTTGGAGCATGGTGTATACGAACTGGTCCCACTGCCACCAGGGCGAAAATCCATTGATGTCAAATGGGTCTACAAGCTCAAAAGGAACCTGGCAGGACTCATTGAAAAGTACAAAGCCAGGCTGGTGGCTAAGGGTTTTCATCAGATCCTAGGTCAGGACCGAGGAAATGGAGGCTAGGAGGCTTTTCTCGGTGGACAGTACCGGTGCGACGAGGAGACCCGATGGTTGTAGTAGTGCTTCCGATTTTTGGAAAGCCATTTGCAATATCTGGACTCTGATTCGGAGTGTTTCTAGCAATGCTCGTATTTTCTCGGTGGTCGAGACCCGGGCAATCGGAGAGCTATTCCAGTGCCTGAAGGAGACCACCTTTGTCGTTCACGTGGTCTCTGCACTGTGCTCTCCCCGTTGACTCCTTTGGGCTTAGCGTGGGTGACCGGGCCCGATGCGGCTAGCTGCCGGCACCCCTACATAAGCCCGCTAGGGACTCATTTGTAAAATCTCCTTGTCCTTAAACATGTTTCAGACTTAGCCAGATTTGGCCATCACTGTCTACCTCTCACACAGAGAGCTCATGCCATTTTTTGCATGGGCTTGCATGCCCGAATTATTCTACCTTGGTATCAAAGCACAGGGGGGCGTGTGAGTAGCAGAAGCAGGAGAAGAATAATGGGAAAAGCACAAAATGAACGTGCCACATGGCACTATGCTTGCAGCAGCGTGAGGGAGCGCTAAGTGACTACACGCCAAAAGGACAGTGAGCAAAGCACATCAACGACAGTGACAGCAGCAACGGCAGCAGCTACGGTGGCAGCAGTAATGACTACGATGGCAGTAGCAGTAGCTGCGGCAACAACAGTAGCAACAATAACAGTAGAAAAAGCAGTAGTAGCATTAGCGGAGGCGGCAACAGCAGCAACAACGGCTGTGGTGGCAGGAGTCATAGTAGTAGCAGAAAAGAAACAACATTAGAAGAAGTAGTAGCAGCAGATGAAGCAGCATCAGCAGCAGTTGCTGCTGATACGTAGAGCAGTAGCAGCAGCAATAGTAGCAATTGTAGTAACTACATCCCGCACCACAGCTGCCGCTGCCAAAGGGGCCTCGCAGCCCTCCTCTGAGGGCCCCCTCGGAGGGGCTCCATCGAGCCCCCACAGAGGGGCCCCTTCGGAGGGGCCCTTTCGGCCCCGTTGACCCCGTGGGTACCGTCGGCCTTGTCGGTCGACCGATGGATGGCCAGGTTCAGAGGGGCGGACAGACCCCCCCTCTCTTCGCTCCGTCCTGCTCCTCAGCCCCACCTCTCTCGCTCGCAAACGAGCGAGCAAGCGAGCTCTTTCCTTTTTTTTCTTGAGCGAGGGGCGAACTGACCCTTTGCCTTTTCCTTTTTTTTTTGCCTCCCCCAGCGTCTAACTCCCCCTCATTCCGGGGGCAATTGAGAAAAGGGGGAGGGGGCGCATATGAGAGCGAGTGGTGACCCGAGTTAAAAATAAACAGAAAAAAATGGAGAAAAAAGGGGATCACCGCATAAAAAAAAAGGGGTAATTGAGTACCTCCCAGGCGAGGGGTCATTCAAATAATCACCAAAGAATTTGGTGGAAAAGAAACAGGACGACTATCGCACCTTCAGCAACACCTTCAGAAGTGGCACTCGTCACACCAAATCTAGGATGAGGAGTGGTAGCAGCAGCAGCTGCAGCCGGTCAGCCGCATGCTTCTCTGTGTTAATCTCTCATTGTGTATATTTCTCCTTGTGGATGGCCGTGATTGTGCAGTGCATGCTGGAGCAGAAAGTGGAGGCCACACACCGTGACGACTCGCGACTCCTACGGCTCGCGACTCCTCCGTCCCGCACGAGTGGTCGCCTCCACCCTGCCGGCATGACCCCTCTCCTCCATCACTCAGCAGCCTGCTCATTGCTGAGCTTTCTCTTCACAGACCTAGATTTTTCCTTAGCCATCCGTCTGGGTCATACTTGGAATTCCGACAGGAATTAGATTAGTCTTCGACTTGTGTGTGACCCTGTTTGTGTTTGCGTTTCCAGGGCAGGGCGCGGGCTAGCCGGCCCTTTTCCGGAGTACAAGGGCAATTTTCCCTCGCTCCAGGATTGTGTGCCGGTGAGCGAGGCTCGCCGGCATGCAACTCTACTAGCGAGACTCACCCTGAGCGAGGTCTTCCTTGCTCTTACTCGACACTTTTACATTTTTTTCTGTGCGGACCTCCATAGTGCAGTAACCCAGTCCTAGCATAGTCAAATATTTACGATTTCAAGCAAAACAAGTTGCATTCAAATTGCCTTGAGTAGCTCATGGTATCAGAGCAAGGTTCGATGTGAAACAGTGGCGAATCAGGTCGGCGCCTGGAAAAACCGTGGGCGGCCGAGTGACGTGCGACCTTAGAGCTGCGCAGCTGCTGCAAAAGCAGACTGCGCAAGCACCTAGGGGTGTCGAACGCCCTTCCCCAGACCACGCACTAACAGAGAAGGCGGCGGAAGATGGGGGATGGATGCTAGAGGAGGAAGAGGACTAGGAAGAGAGAAACCAAGCGCCGTTGCCCCTTCTCCAGCGAGAGAGGGCTAGGAAGAGAGAGGAAGGGTGGCAGCGGGGTCTTCCGGCATTGGGAGTGGTTTTCCAGGTCAAAGAAGGCCAGTCAGGCATCTAGAGCTCAAGATCGGCGACCCCTATCGAGCTTAGGACTCGCGGCAGAAATCTGGGCCCAAAGTGGGCTTGGCAAATTGCTGCCAAAATTTTCTTTGGCAGCATTACGAGAGTAGCAATGCGCACACCCACTTCTTGACTTGCCCCTTGTCTGAACGGTACTATGAGCAGAGCAACATCTGCGCAAGAAGAGGCCGGCGCAAATGTCGGTGTCATCACCGGCATTGGCGTTGTTGCCGGTGCCACTTCTACAACAATGACATGGGACGACCTACGCAAGGTCATTTCTCATAAAGACCTAATGCCGCCGCTGCTCGGCGCGCGTGACTTCTTGTCCTAGAAGGACATCTTCTTATCTTTGACGGAGGAGCATGGTCTTGAGGACTATTATCTTGCTCCGCCGCCGGACAACACCGATGCGCGGGTGCTCCTGAGGGCATTCAACGCTCTGGTCTGCGCACTCCCTGAGGACCAGCAGTTCTCCATACGCCACTTCTGCTTTGGGGTGAAAGGCGAGGATCCTTAGAAAACTTGTAGCGGAGATCCTAGACCCCATGATGCGTGGTGACACCTTGCCATGCGGAAGGAAGAGCAAGTGATGGCCCTTGTTGTCTCCCTATGCGAGAAGCTCCATAATCTCTGTCCTAAGCCTAGTGCACCGGTTGTCGAGTTCTGAGATGCCGCCATGGACCTTCGCCGGCGCATCCTCGGCCTCGGTGCCTCCTGCAATATTGGTCAGTGGCTGGATCCGGTTCTCCTCCACCTGAGAGAACCGTACAAGGACTTTAGGCATGGCCTGTTTCAGAAGCTGAAAGTCACCAAAATCAAAAACACCAACTTAGCTGAGGTGTTTGAGGAGCTGCGGAACTATGAAGACATACTGAAAGGCGAGTCACACGAGGACAAGGGTGCAGTAGCAAGCGCATTCGTGTATCAGGGAGGAGGCACTCCCCTTCTTTCACACCATCATCCGGTTGGAAGTGGCGGGGGAGGTCGTATCGGCGAAGGAGGCCGAGGCGGACAAGGGGGCGGGGATGCGGGCGGGCGCGGTCAAGGAGCAAGAAATCGCACATGTAACTACTGCAAACAGCCGAACCAGTACGGGCGCTCATGTCCGGCCTTCAGCGACTCATGATCCCATCCACATAGCATACACGCCAGTCAGTGGGACCATCACCTGCGCCATTCCCTCGGCTCGGTCAGCATCTTCAACCCCCATCATGGATGAGACCAGCCATGACAGGGCCTCGTGCGCTGGCACCCTTTGAGGGGGCCACATTTGGTCCACCGCAGCTACATCCGACCATGTAGCCATCAGCGCTTGCACCATCTCCACCCATGTATCAGGGACCCGGCTTCATGCCCTTGTATGTCAGTGCACCCGACCCTGTTCCAGCATGGACGTAGAGGGTGTACGTCGAGACAACTGAGCCACAACAACTGTTGGCAGTGCCACCAGGACCAGGGTAGAGCGCACCCATGGAGCTACACCCACATGAGTCCACTGCCATGCCAAAGCCACCAGGTCAGAAGTTGGGGCACACTCATATCACCACATCACATGTACTTCCCATGCATGAGTGGTTTTTTTAAACCGCTGCATCCCATCGCATGTCTCCGTATCGTGAGTTGGTCGTCACACTACATGCTACGCCTGCTATTGAGGGCATGAAGACTGGATCTGGGGAAGTGTTGTCTGTTGATGATATGGGGACAATGGCTCTCCAGGCCCCAGGTGGGTTGTTGTGGCTCATTGGTGTCTTGTACGTGCCGCGGTTGAAAGTCAACTTGCTATTCGGGGGGCAAATAGACCAACAGGAAAATGTGACAACATTGACACAAAGAGGACACTGCATGCTCTATGACGTGTCTCGGAGATTGCTGGCTGATGGGTCACTGCACACTAACATGTTGTACAAGCTGACCCTGTTTCCCTTCGTCCACTCACAAGTGAACCGACCCCAAGTGCACATCGTTACTAGCACAAATACAACACACACATAGCTCATTCATCATCTTCTTGCTCATCTTAACATTGACACAGTCACTGATTTGTTGAAACTCACCCGAGTACACGGTCTGCTCCCTGATGACTGTCCACACAACCTAAAAGCAAACGCCTGTCTAGACTGTCACGAAGGAAAAGCACAAACACAAACCTTTCCTAAATCAGACAACAATACCACGAGACCCCTAGTACTGGTTCATGCAGAACTTACAGGGCCAATGCCAGTGCCATCAGTCCAATATGCATCACTGTACGTCTTAACCCTCACTGATGACTACACCCGCTTCTGCTGGGAGTTTATGCTAAAATCCAAGGCTGATTCCCAGCGTGCCATCACCGAATGGATCTCTCTCGCTGAGCGACAGACAGGCTGTTCACTATTGAAGTTATGCACTGACAGAGGAGGGGAGTTTCCTGGTGCACTAACCACGGAAGTGAAAGCCATAGGAGTTGAACATCAGACCATAGCCCCCTTCACTCCACAACAAAGTGGAGTGGCAGAACAATGGCACAGAACCCTTGGGGATGCACTGCGCACATTGCTGACAGAGTCAGGTCTGTTGTTTGGGTTTTGGGAAGAGGCTGTAAAGTATATCACCTAGGTGTGGAACCGTATCCCACAAGGTCCAATCCACAAATCAGTTATAACATAGAAGTGTTGGTTCAAAGAGAAGATCGATTTGAGGCCCGCTAGGGTGTGGGGCACAATGGCATGCGTTTGGTTTGCACCACCACAACGAGATAACAAACTAAGTCCACGGGGTCAGTGGCGCGTCTTTGTTGGAGTATCTCACGCCTCAAAGGCGTGGAGATTTTGGGACCCCAAAAACCACAGCTTTGTCAAAAATCGTGATGCCTCCTTCTTGGAACACATGCCTTACAAGGTGTTCCGTACACTGCGCCAGGCCCCCTTTCTACCCACGCGACACCACCACCCAGAGTATGTGAGTGTACCTATCTTCATGTCGCCCCCACCACAAGATGCAGGTCAGACATTCCGACCCATGCGAGACATTAAGATGGCCACTTCTGTGCCCAAAGACTTGCTCTCACCCGCAGACCTTGCCAGCACAGAGTCTCGTGTCTCTCAGACACCTCCAGGCCTCAAGCCTCTGACCCCTCCAACTGAGACTGAAAGTGCAAAAACACCATTGCCCGAGCCAGTGCGACAGTCTCTGCATTACCTTCTAGAGTAGACTATAAGCAATTCTATCGCACTGTCAGAACCGTATCCATGGAGCACACTGCACCCAAACCACTGAACCTGTCTGAGGCAAGGGGGCGTCCAGATGCCGCAGAATGGAAGAAAGCAGTGTTTACTGAGCTTTATGCTCTGTTGGAACATGAGGTGTACGAGTTAGTGCCCTTGCAACCCGGACGTAAGGCCATTGATGTCAAATGGTTGTTCAAACTGAAGAGGAATCTCAAGGGCCTGATTGAGAAGTATAAGGCTTGGCTTGTGGGCAAAGGTTTTCACCAGATTCCGGGACAGGATTTTTCCGACACATATGCCCCGGTTGGAAAGCATGCAACCAGTCATGACTTGCTAGTAGTAGCCGCACGCGAGGACCAGGACATTCACCAGATGGATGTCAAAAATTCATTCTTGAATGGACCACTAGAAGAAAAACAGCCCGAGGGTTTTGAGGATGGAACTGACAGGGTGTGGCTCTTGTTAAAAGCCTTTTATGGCTTGAAACAGACACCTAGGTGCTGGAACAAAGAGATCCACCACACCTTGAAAGTTGGTGGCTTTACACAAAGTATCTGCGATCCTTCTCTATTTTTCCTCTAGGACAGTGATCTGCCCGTTGGGTTGCTGGTGTATGTGGATGACCTGTTGCTCGTGTCTCCTTCTCTCATGCTCATTGGAGAGGCCAAATCACTGCTCACATCCCACTACAAAATGACAGACCTAGGTGAGGCACAGAACTTCCTAGGCATGACCATCACACCTTACCGCAGAGCACGGACCTTGACCCTTCATCAAGGTCGATTCCTTGCTCACCTCACTGAATGCTTCGAGCACTTGGTACAACATCTCCCACAACAGCATACGCCCATGAGTCCTGATGTCTACGTACACCTACTGGATGCACGCACCACAGACTATGGCCTTGACACAGACCCCACACTGTACTGACAGATCACTGACAATCTCTCATATCTTGCCTCCACCACACATTTGGAAATTGCTCGGGCAGTCAACGTGCTTGCCCGATTCAGCCAACAACCACGGAGCACGTATCACAAAGCACTGCTGAAGCTCCTGCGCCTTGTGTTGGGCACGGCTGCCCTTGGTCTAATGTTTTCCCCTATCGCAGGTCCCGTTTTGGATGGGTATTGTGACAGTGATCATGCGCGTGATCGTGTTGCTCGCATCCGAGGTAGATTTGTGTTTCATGTGTGGAGGACTCCTATGTCGTGGCGTAGTGCCAAACAGTCATGTGTGGCACGGAGCGTGGCTGAGGCAGAATACATGGCATTGAGTGAGGTAGCTTGTGAGGGGACTTGGCGTGCGCGTTTGCTTGAGGAACTGGTTGTGCAGGCATCTGCTATTCCAATTCAAAGCGACAGCTCTGCTGCTCGCCGCATTACAGCAAGTGATGGTGTGTTGCATCCACGCACAAAGCACATCAGTGTTGACCATCATTTTGTTCGTGATGCGGTTGAGGCTGGGACAACTGAACTGCGTTCCATTAGTGGTCAGGCTCAGCTGGCAGACATTCTTACCAAGGTACTCTCATCCTCCTCCCTTTTTCTCCAACTCCAACATCTCGGTCGCATGCCCGCCGCACTCCCATCCAAGGGGGCGTGTTAATCTCTCATTGTACATATTTCTCCTTGTGGATGGCCGCGAGTGCGTAGGGGATGCTAGAGCAGAAAGTGGAGGTGACGCACCGTGACGGCTCGCGACTCCTCCGTCCCGTACAAGTGGTCTCCTCCACATTGCCGGCATGACCCCTCTCCTCCATCACTCAGCAGCGTGCTCATTGCTGAACTTTCTCTTCACATACCTAGATTTTTCCTTAGCCATCCGTCTGGTTCATACTTGGAATTCCATCAGAAGCCTAGATTAGTCTTGGACTTGTGTGTGACCCTGTTTGTGCTTGTGTGTGCAGGGCAGGGCACGGGCTAGCTGGCCCTTTTCTGGAGTACGAGGGCGATTTGCCCTCACTCAAGGATTGCATGCCGACGAGCCTCGCTCGCCAGCTAGCTGGGTGAGTCTCGACTAGCGAGACTCACCCCGAGCGAGGTCTTCCTTGCTCTTACTCGGTACTTGTACTTTTTTTTGTGTGTGCAGACCTCCATTGCTGCACTAACTTGGCCCTAACGTAGTCAAATATATACCCATTTTCAAGTGAAACAAATTGCATTCAATTTGCCTTGAGTAGCTCACTATGGACTTGTCATGGCATTGCAGCTCATCCGGTCAGGTCACGATTGTTGACCTCACCACTACGACTCGTTACAGTTACGGTGTCCAACAGAGTCAGTCTCTCGGGATTTGGTGCTTCAAAGTCGGGAGCAAGTGCTCTCCGCACCCCCATTGTTGGACGTTCAAGATGAGTTTTTTGACATGGAAACAAGCGTCTTGTGCTTTCGCCTACTACTATTGTGGTGATGGACGTCGCGGTTGGCCTCGATGTTGGACGCGCCCTCGAGGTTGGCATCCTCCTTGGCTTTGGTCCCGTGGTAGTGCACATCATCCATAGGATGAGGATGCGCTGGCATTGGGATGTCCACTCACCGGACCTCTGGCGGTCATGCTCGTCGAGATCCACAGCCGGAAGCGGATCATGAAGCAACTATGTAACCTTGTCTTCACCGAGCATGTTGCTTCCATCATTCCGTCGACGACTTCCTTGCCTTCCTCGGTATCTCCTTCCTCCGCATCTCCTCAGGAGGCTTCTTCAACTTCATTGTCCGATCCATCCCGAGCAGCTACCATTCTTTCGATCCTTCGTTCTGCCGCCATTCCCCCTCTGAATGATTCATCTTTCGGTGGCTGGTCTCAAGTGTTGGCGTCGTTGTCGTCGCACGCCTCGTCGTGCTTGACCAAGCTCAGACAGTTTTTCCACTCCCAGGGCTGCTGTTGCTCATCTTGTCAAGGGGGAGAGTGGCTTCCATGGACAACCAGCCACATCGATATCGACAAGGTCAACACCTTTGCCTGAGAGCAATATCACGGAGTCACCTCATGAAAATGCGGACACCACGGTATTGATACATGATGTCGAGAGAGATACAGACATGGTGTTGATGGTGGAGACATGGGTGTCATCGAGGTTGATTTCCACACCGTGGCAGGAGCAGGATATTCTATAGCAGCAGATTGCATCAGGAGCGGTGCAGACCCCAAGTCCTTGGGCGGTGACATTCGCGGATCCGACAGGTGGCAGCCTGGTAGTGGCACAGGAGCCCCATACAGCCCGGGACGCCTCTTGCAACCTTCCGAGGGTGTTGGTACAGCATACTCACACCAGCCTGGTAGCGGTCGCAGTGTAGGAGGCATGCGCGTCATCGAGGTCGACTTCCACGTCAGGGCAAGAGCCCAATGTTCTGCAGCAGAAGATTGTATCAGGAGCGCTGAAGGCCCCAAGTCTCTGGGCGGTGCCACTCGTGGCTCCAACATGGGGCGGCCCTGTGGTGGAAGAGGAGCCCCGTACAGCCCGGGATGCCTCTTGCAAACTTCTGGGTGAGTTGGTGAGCAGGTTCACACCAGCCCGGCAGCGGCCGCAGTGTAGGAGCAGAGTGGATCGTCTGGTCTTTCAGACGTGGAGGCGTTCTTGAGAGCAGTGTTATTGCAGGAGATCACATGGATATGTGGTGTAGCAAACACAACAGGCTCGACCTTATCATTGGCATTACCGGAGGACCAGCTCCAACATCACAAGTCACCCATGTTCCTAGAGTCTACGGGTTCCCGTACACATGGAGGAGTAGTGGAACACATGACGGAGTCGTTGATGATCCTCATGCCATCACCAAGCGGGTGACAACTACTGGTCTTCTCGGTGAGACAATGTGTGAGTGCCAGCTGTGCTTCTTAGTTTTCTTGACTGACATTGGATCAGTTTTCAAGCCAGAGTTCTGCATAGCTGTATCCACTACACCGACCATTGAGGACGATGCAACAGATGAGGACAGGCGGATGGAGTCGCCTCATCTGCAACAACTTAGTTCTTCCCTTGCGTGTTCGTTTGTTGGTGACCATACTGATCACATCGATGATGAAAGTGGCAGTATCTGCACAGACGACATTTCCACATGCTTCATGGACTCTGAGTACTCTACCTTCTCCTTTTCTCTCGACATGCAACTGCTTATCCCTCCTCGTATGAGAGACACGAGCTCCAGTCGGGATGCGACACCTTCAGCTACATCCAATTTTCCAGCATCTCAGCACATTGTCAATTTGGTTGACACCCAGGAGGATGCAATAACACTGGCTCCATCGTCTTAAGCAACAGAGATGCAGATGGAGTTGTACGGGCGAGTTTTGTAGTCTACGTGTGCAGCATCTAGTGAGATAGAGTTGGTCCTACACGAGGCAGACATGGGCCACCTCTGCATGTCCGAGGCAGCTTATGCTGACTTACAAAAGCGTGCAAAGATGCTACAACGGGAGGTGATGGCAGCACGGGAGCAATTTTCAGTGCAAGGGAACACCACATATCGTCCAGGATATGTTTTTCTTCAGTGAAAGTGTCAGCATCTCCATCGAGGACATACGCGCAAGGTTCATCTGCCCAGGGGGAGTGTTGTACCTTGACCTGATGCAATGTCATGGGAAATGCATGGCAAGGGGTCCATGCTCTGCCATGGGCATACTATAGCAGCCGACATGTGGCTCATGCTACGTGCCTGCATAGTTGCATGTGATTGCATGTGATTTCATGTGGATGGTAATATTCTGTTGGTTGAAACCTGGACACTTGGTGAGTTGTACCAGTGTCATGAGGAGACGATGTGATTGTGTGTCTTGGTGTGTGGCCACACTGCATGTGCTTGCGAGCTGGATTTCTCATAGCGTTCAAGACCCGGGCACTCGTACCGCCAGTGTCACGAGGAGACCCTCTTTTCTTCTGACTTGTCTATGATGTGCATGACTCCTCAAATGGTCGAGACCCGGACTCTTGGTAGGATGTACCAGTGTCGTGAGGAGACCTTGTGACCTTCATTCTACTCCAGAGGGTCATCGGGCCTAGCTTCTGTGCTTGGATGGATAGCAGATGTGTATGTGTGTGTGTGTGTGTGTGTGTGTGTGTGTGTGTGTGTGTGTGTGTGTGTGTGTGTGTGTGTGTGTATGTGTGGTTGACCGGTGGAGATTGGGGTTTTGCATACGCTGTTGTTCTTTGCATTGGCTCTCTTGTTCAGGTGTTGACGACCATGTCAGCCAGGGGGAGTGTTGGTTTGTGTAGCTTCCNTGTGTGTGTGTGTGGGTGTGTGTGTGTGTGTGTGTGTGTGTGTGTGTATGTGTGGTTGACCGGTGGAGATTGGGGTTTTGCATACGCTGTTGTTCTTTGCATTGGCTCTCTTGTTCAGGTGTTGACGACCATGTCAGCCAGGGGGAGTGTTGGTTTGTGTAGCTTCCACCCGTCACGAGCAACGCCGATACATTATCCATATACCCCACGTTGGTGGTATAGGGTAGAGGAGGGCGTGATGACACGACGTGTCTTCGGAGTGTCACCAGACTTCTCCAACACCTACGACAGCGTCGACGAGACGCGGTCGATGCGTTCTGGTAGTCTGGTTGGCTTGTCAGGAGTTAGGAGACGTTTCTCGCTGGGTTAAGACCCGCGCACCTAGTGGACTGGACCAGTGCAATGAGGACACCCGATGGCTGTAGTAGTAGTTCCGATGTTCAGAAAGTCGTTTGCAATGCCTGGACGCTGATTTGGAGTGTTTCTGGCACTGCTCGTATTTTCTCCGTGGTCAAGACCGGGGCACTCGGAGAGCTATTCTGGTGTCTCGAGGAGACCACCTGTGTTCACGTGGGCTACGCACGGTGCTCTCCCCGCTGAATCGTTTGGGCTCTGCGGGGGTGACGGGGCCAGATGCGACTAGCTGCTGGCGCCCCTACATAAGCCTGCTAGGTGCTCATTTGTAAACTCTCCTTGTTCTTTAACAAATATCAGAATTAGCCGGATTTGACCTTCACTATCGGCATCTCACATACAAAGCTCATGACATTTTTCGCATGGGCCTGCATGCCCGAATTTATTCTATCTGTTTCCACTCTCACAACTGAGAAACCAATGCTGCTCAAGCACGAAGTCTGGACGCAGCAGGCCAAGCACTTAGGTCCAAGTACGTGAGACGGCAGAAAGTGATCTCGTCCAGACTTCTGCAACATTGTTTCGATTTGTTGCTTTCATGGTGAACACAAGAATGAGTACAACTGTAAGAGCATAGGTCACTATATGTGTTTGCATGATTACGAAGGAGACACAAATGCTAGAGGTTAGTACATAACATTGGGAAAATGACTCCAGGACATGAAATAAAGTTACAAATGTAGTGGGCAACGAGTTCATTCACATTGCACAGATTCACAATGTTTTTCACACAATCTATTGAATCGATGCCTTCTTTCATTGATGTGTTTTTCCATTCTTCACTTTTCAATCTACGTTTTTCTTGCTCCTGACTCTCTACACAGGTCAATGACAATTGGTCCTAGAGTGACGTGGAGGGGAAAACCCTTCTAGCGAGCTCAGGATGCGATTACCGCACTGACTTTGAATTTCACTCAAAATAATTATTTTAAATTGCCCATGCGTGTTGGTTTTTTCGCATCTCTCATTGTGCTCTGTTGTGTCCTCTCGGCTTGTGTACATCAGTGTGCAGATGACTGACGGCGAGACTCGATGCTGCTGGAGTGTCGTCCAGTGGAGCCGACGCACGCTGAGGCCTATACGCAGCTCGCTGGAGGCTCCGCCCTGCGGCAACGTGCTTAGCTCCATCAGCAGGCCTCCTCGGCGGTCGGGCAGCCGGCGGTCACTGCCACCACATATGCTGTTTGCATGCGTCCAGCGCTAGATTTGACTGTACTATTGCGTCTGCAGCGTCATGCTCTGAATAGGGCCCATGTCTCATGTTGCGGGTCACTATTTGACATCATGGACCATGGNACGCAGCTCGCTGGAGGCTCCGCCCTGCGGCAACGTGCTTAGCTCCATCAGCAGGCCTCCTCGGCGGTCGGGCAGCCGGCGGTCACTGCCACCACATATGCTGTTTGCATGCGTCCAGCGCTAGATTTGACTGTACTATTGCGTCTGCAGCGTCATGCTCTGAATAGGGCCCATGTCTCATGTTGCGGGTCACTATTTGACATCATGGACCATGGTAAGCACTGCCTCGGTTCGGTCAGCCATAACTCTTTGGTGCTATTTTTCTAGCTGTTTCTGACCGCACGACTGCATTTGCAGCGTTGGTATCATGGTATAGTCCAGTTTTGAGGCAAAAGGGACGACGCCCGGGTTTTGGGCTGTCAACGGTCTGGCAGGGCTCACCGAGAAAACCCTGCCTGCCAGAAAATAGGTCTAGGTCTACTTTCTGATTGGCTGGTTAGCTGAGTAACAAGCTCTACAGAGCTGGGACGGAGCTAGAACTTGGAGGGGTCTCCCATTGTTGTTTATTCTTCATACCTAATCAGTCACTTTCAGTTTTCAGCTACTTTGTGGCGCTAACACTGGCGCGCGCGTTTCTGAGTAACAAACCCAGAGCATCCAGAAAACAGGGGAGCACCGAAACCCACCATGGCTAACAGCCCCAGTGGGGAGGGGTCCTCCTCTATCGGGGGGATTCCTTGCTCCCCTTTCTTACACTACTTGTAGCAGTTGCAGCAATAGCAGCAACAAGAGCAGCAGCAACAACAGCAGTAACAGCAACAACAACAGCAGCAACAGCAACAATAGTAGTAGTAGCAGCAACAATAAGTAGTAGCAGTAATCTACAGGCTTCGTTGCCTGCGCCTCCGACCTTCTGGCTACCATTCAGCAATAGCTTGCCGCACTGACGCAACAACTTGCAGCACTGCAGCCATTGGCATCACAGACTCACACCAGTGCCGTGCCGCCTTTCCTTCCCCCTCGCCACACCAGCCCCGCTGTGTCTGCTGCCACGCATTACTTGGCGCAGTAGCAGACTCATTGCCAGCGGAAGACATTGACTTCAGTCCTTGGCCCCACTCTGGTAGCCGGCCGCAGGCCTAAGGACTTTGAGACCCCGCCACCGCGGCTTAAGGCCGGCCAGTAGTTCCGGAGCTGGGAACTCAGATTTTACATCTGGACACAGGGTGAGGGCTTGTAGGCGTACTACACCCTTTCATACGACTCCACCCAGGCCGACCAGCTGTATGACGGTGTTTTGCCATACGTGCCCTCATCCCAATCGCTCCTTCAGCTTCACGCCTGGCCCTAGAGCCCTTCCTCGGTGACTTCACTATCGGCAGGACACCAGACCCTGCGGCCGCATGGCACTTCCTCACCCATCCCCATCGCCTATCCAGGGAGGCTGAGACCAGCCGCCTGCTGCGGGAGTTCAACTCTCTACACATGGAGGAGACCGAGACGGTCACCTCCTACTGGCAGCGGGCTGAGGACATCCTACGCCGCCTAGGCACCTCTGCTCCACCCCTTGTGGCCGCGCTCCTCACCATCAAGCATGGTGCCACCGACGCGTACGCCGACGTCTTCGTCCACTACTCCTAGGATGTCCTTTCCAAAATGGCGGCCCAGGACACCCTCATGCCCTAGGCATACGAGCTCTTCCTCAGGATTGAGGAAGCTCGTCTAGAGTCCCGCATCCAGCGCACAGAGGCCCTCGCCTCCCCTACCGTCGCCTTCGTGGCCGTGGCTTCCCCCGCAGCAGCTGCATCCACCAGCTCCTCGTCGTCGGCGAAGAAGAAGCGTAAGGGCAAGAAGGGCAAGGGCACTCATCAGCAGCAGCCAACTGGGTCTGGTGGTGGTGGCTCGGTCTGCCAAAACTGTGGCCAGCCAGGACATGGGTGCTACACCTGCCCGTTACCGACGGAAGAGGCGTGCGTAATCGCCACCATGCGTCGCCAGCGTGAGCGTCGTCTCGCCTCTGCCGCTGTCGTTGTCGCTGGCCTTGACGCCTCCACCACGTCCAGCAGTACCACTCCTTTGGCAGTCCCGCTGGTCCCTCCATCGCCAACTTCACGAAAACATCATCCGTAGCCATTGGCGCCTCTGTTTCCATCAACGATGCATTCCTCCTTCTATTCGGACTCCGGCGTAGTCACTCTGCACTCTATCTACACTCCTACACCGTCCACCCGCGAGCGTCAGTTGGAGCAGTTCATCGCGCTCCAGCTCTGCCTGCCTCGTCCTCCCCCCCAGAGAAGTGCAAGTTACGTTACCTCTTGCCCGTCTGCCCTACCTTGCATGACTGACATTGAGTTGCGGTCATGTCCTATTTCCTCATCTGCCTCATCGTCTCCCGTGCCCTCTATCCCTCTCTATGATGACTTTGCGTGGCTTGATGATTGGCAGTCTCGGTTCGTGCCACCGTCCACCGCATCTGCATCCCTTGCTTGCTGCCATGTGATTGTTAGTGATTTGGCGACTTTGGTCCACGACCCTGCCGTGACCTGGATCATCGACTCCGGGGCCACGCATCACATGACTGCCTCTCACGAGTCCTTTAGTGTGCTTGGTCCTGTTGGCGATGTGTCTGGTGTCTGGATGGGCTCCGGACATGTGTTACCTGTCCGCAGTGTCGGCGTTGTTCATTTCCGTGGTCCTGCCGGTGATGTTTTCGTGACCGACGTCCTCTTCGTCCCAGGTCTTGAGCTCAGCCTTCTCTTTGTCACTACCCTTGACTGCATGAGCATGGACGTTCTGCACTTGCGTGGCATTCACACTGTGTCCTTACGTCCGTCCGGTCTTGTTGTCTGCACGCCACCGCCCGTGGCAACCTGTGGCACATACCTTGTCTGTCCTCCCATCCCCCCATCCCCTCCCCGTCCGCCCAGACGGGCCATGTCTTTTTCACCAGCACCCTCTCCCCGTAGCACAGTCGTCTCTTACACCGCCGCCTTTGCCACGTGCACTCTACTTTGGTTGACAGCATGCTCCGCACCAAGCTAGCCAAGGGCCTAGACCCGGAATCCTTCCCCTGGCCGTGCTGAACAGAGTGCATTGATTGCGCTCAAGGCAAGATGCACCGCTCCACCTAACCCCAGTCATTCTCCCGTTCATCCGCCCCTCTGGACCTCGTCCATTCCGATGTCATGGGTCCTCTCCGTACTGAGTCTGTCGGGGAGCATGGCCGCTATGTCCTAACCCTCACTGACGACTACTCTTGCTACCGCTGGGTCTTCTGCCTTAAGCAGAAAAGCGATTTCGCTCCAACCATTCGGGACTGGCTTGTCTATGCCGAGTGTGAGTGTGGTCGGCGTCTATGCCGCCTTCACTCTGATCGCGGTGGCGAGTACATGGGAGAGACCACGACTGTCCTTGCCTCCCGCGGTATCCACCACAAGACGTCTGCACCTTACACACCGGCCCAGAATGGCATCTCCGAGTGGTGGAACCGCGCCATAGCTGACGCCATCCGCACCATGCGAGTCAAGTTAGGCCTCTCCAATGGCTTCTACTTCAAGGCCATGGCCTACATGATGTGGGTCTAGAATCCGTTCTCCACGCACCCCTTCCCGCCAGTCTACGCCTTACCAGCCTTGGTGCGGTGAGCGTGATGACCTCCGCCCAGCTCGTGTCTAGGGCTGCGTGGCAATTGTGTGGCTGCCCGCCCCGTAGTAGGGAGGCAAGCTCATCCCCGGTGGACATCCTTGCACCTTCCTCGGTGTCTCCTGTCAGTCCAAGGCCTGGCGCTTCTGGGATCCCTCCCGACACTACATCATCGAGAGCCACGATGCCCTCTTCTTTGAGGAGCTTTTCCCTCGTGACCTTATCCGCTCCTGCTCGTCGGTGTCCCTCCCATTGCGGGGGGGAGTGGCGAGTCCATTCCCGGTCCTACTGCTTCTGGACGGCACATTACATGGTCCCTCCGAGCTGGTAGCCCTAGTCGTGTCCGCTGGCCCCTTCGAGCCGGCATCCCCGGTCGCTTCCACTGGCTCCTCCGGGCCGGTAGCCCCAGTCGTGTCCGCTAGCCCCTCCGAGACAGCAGCCTCAGTCGCGTTCACTGGCTCCTCCCGGCCGGCAGCCCCAGTCGCGTCTGCTGGCTCCGTCGAGCCGGCAGCCCCCTGTTGCGTCCGTTGGCCCCTCCGGGCCTGCATCCCCAGTCACGTCCGTTGGCCCCTCCGGGCCGGCAGCTCCAGTCCCATCCGCTGGCTCCTCCGGGCCTATAGCCCCTGTCACGTCCGTTGGTCCCTCTAGGCCAACAGCTCCTGTCAAGTCTGCTGGTCCTTCTGTGCCGGCAGCCCCGTCCGCGTCCGCTGGTCCTTCCGGGCTGGCAGACCCGTCCGCGTCCGATGGTCCCTTCGCACCTGCAGCTCAATCTACCTTTGCCAGCACCTCGAACTCGATGCCATCTACTACCTTACGGTACTATACACATGGCCCAGGTGGCAGCCTCTGAGCCAGGCCGTCCATGAGCGCGTAGATCACCACACCACGCATGGTGGCGCCTTGATCCCCCGTCGTCCCACATGTCTCTTCCACTCCTACGATAGTGAGTGTGGACCCTCGCACCAAGGCTCTTGGCCTAACCACTTCAGCCATCATTGGAGACCTCCACCCGGTGTCCACACTGGGCTACGCCATGCTCTATGAGGAGCATAAGCATGCTGTCATGACTGCACTCACACGTGTCCCACCTGGAGCTCGGGATGCACACGCCCTTGCAATCTGCTCAACGGCGCGCCCGGAGGATCCAGCCACCCTACGCGAGGCTCGTTCCTCCCCCGAGGCTGTACATTGGGATGCTGCCTGCGCCGATGAGCTCGCTGCTATCCGAAAGCACCACGTGTATCATCTCCTCGATCTTCCTCCAGGTCGGAAGGCCATCGGTGCCAAGTGGTTCTTCTGGCGCAAGTGGACGCCGGATGGGTCCTTGGACAAGTACAAGGCCCGCCTCAGAGCCAAGGGGTTCACTCTGGTCCTTGGGGTTGATTACGACCAGATATTTGCCCCAGTTGGCCGATTCTCCACTAGCCGGGCGCTCTTCACCCTGGTTGCCCAACACGGGTGGGAGCTACATCAGATGGACGTGATCAACGCTTTCCTCCATGGCTCGCTGGAGGGTGAGGAGTTCTACATGGTACAGCCTCCAGGCTTTGACAACGGCAGTGGGAAGGTCTGGCGGCTGCGAAAGGCCCTCTATGGCCTGAAGCAGTCGCCTCGGTGCGGAATAAGGATATTAGTCGCACGCTCCTCTGTGGTGGCCTCCTACGCAGTACTGCTGACCCCGCACTGTTCATCATCCCGCGAGGCCAGACCTCCGCCGCTGTCTTGGTGTACGTCGTCGATCTCCTCATTGTGTCGCCAGTCGTGGCTGCCATCCAGCACGTCAAGGACCTGCTGCACACCGCCTACCAGATGAAGGATCTCAGGTCTGTCCGAGTCTTCCTGGGCATGGAGCTCGAGCATGATTGCTCCCTGGGCATCCTGCACGTCCATCAGGCCGCCTATGTATAGAATCTTTCCACTCGCTCCGCCGAGGACTTGCCCCTCGTGCCGAGCGCATCCTCACCCATGTCACTCGATGGCCAAGCAAAGCTGAAGAGCTCTGACCCAACCATTGTGGGGGAGCCAGGTGACGTGACCTCGTATCTAGGAGTCATCAGGTCACTCATGTTCCTGGCGACGACGACACGCCCAGATACCGCGTTTTCCGTCAACCTCCTAGCTCAGTTCGCTCAGGAGCCGCGTCACCTCTACTTCGAGGCCGCGATCAGAGTACTACGCTATGTCATCTCGACTTCGCGACGTGGTCTCATGTTCTGCCGACAGCTATCTGTTGTCGCGGTGGGCTACACCGACAGTGACTGGGCCGGCAGTCCGGACGGTAAGAGCCGCACAGGTTGGATCTTTCTGGTTGGCAGAACGGCTGTGTCCTAGCACAGTGGCAAGCAAGGGTGCATTGCATGCAGCACTATTGAGGCTAAGTACGTAGCCCTTGGTTCAGGTGCATGTGAGAGTGTGTGGCTGCGTCGTCTGTTTTCCGAGTTGCGTTAGTCCGTCGCATCCATCACGTTGCATTGTGACAATGAGAGTGCCATGGCCATCGCCGACAATGACGGCGTGCATCACACACGTACAAAGTACATCCATGTTGAGTATCACTATGTGTGTTCCTTGTTGCATGACAGCAGCGTGAGCATTGTGTGGGTTGAGAGAGCACGGCAGCTGGCTGACTTCTTGACCAAGGCACTGAAGCGTGTCTTGATCAAGAAGGCTGTGAGTTCACTCGGCATGCGTCTGTGAGTTGCACTCGTTGTTCTGGCCTGCGTCTCTATGTGCCACGGGAGAGTCTGCCTGTTGAATGTGTCGCTACCCGCTCATGTGCACTACGCCTGTGAGTCATGGGGGAGTGTTGGTTTTTTCGCATCTCTCATTGTGCTCTGTTGTGTCCTCCCGGCTTGTGTACATCGGCGTGCAGATGAATGACGGCGAGACTCGATGCTGCTGGAGTGTCGTCTGGTGGAGCCGACGCACGCTGAGGCCTACACGCAGCTCGCTGGAGCATCCGCCCTACGGCAACGTGCTGAGCTCCATCGGCAAGCCTCCTCGGCGGTCAGGCCATCGGCGGTCACTGTCACCGCAGATGCTGTCTACATGAGTCCAACGTTGGATCGGACCGTACTTTTGTGTCTGGAGCATCATGCTTTGCCTAGAGTCATGTCTCATGTTGCGTGACACTGTTTGGCATCATGGACCATCGTAGGCACTACCTGGGTTCGGGCAGCTATAACGCTTTGCTGCTATTTTTCTAGTTGTTTCTGACCACACGACTGCGTTTGCAGCGTTGGTATTCTGGTATGGTGCAGTTTTCAGGCAAAACGGAGGACGCCCAGGTTTTGGCGTCTGGCAGGGCTCACCGAGAAAACCCTGCCTACCTGAAAGTAGGTCTAAGTCTATTTTCTGATTCGCTGGTTAGCTGAGTAACAAGCTCTACAGAGCTGGGGTGGAGCTAAAACTTGGAGGGGTCTCCCATTGTTGTTTATTCTTCATTCCTAATCAATCACTTTCAGTTTTCAGCTGCTTTGTGGCGCTAACACCGGCGCGCGTGTTTCTGAGTAACAAACCCAGAGCATCCAGACTTAAGACTCTAGAGCGGCAGACTGAGGGGGCAGCAGACTAAGCAACGAGCGTGGAAGCCCGCACGCTGCATCAACAACGCTGCTGCCCCAACCTGCAACCTAGCAACCTAGCAACCTAGCATTTCTAGTAATGTGTGCCCTAAATAACTTTCCACCGTATGGGAGGAACACCTGTGAAATTCGAGCTGGACAAAGGTACTGCACTTGTTGTGTTTTGGTTCAATGCATTCTCAAAAACCCGAGTAAGTGACTCGTTCACTATTTCGAAAGTGGTCACCACTGTTGTGCTTTGTGCTGTTCCCGTACAGTTTACTGTGACCACTCGGCCGTGTCCATACTCGTGCAGATCCCTGAGGCAGGCGGCCCTGGTGACACCGGCGCGACGACAGGCGGCGGACTACCCGTCTGGAGCTGACCGACCACTGTTCCAAAGCCCCAGATGTCACCGGGACCCCTTGCTGTGCCTTCTACGTCTTGCAGGCGCCTTTCGGCGGACTGGGCATGAGGCCCATTTGCATGTTTTTGCATTCTATACTCGCTGTCAGTCGATGGATGCATGTATGTGACCAGTCGTTGCNTGCGTCTTTTGATTCTGCACGTCTAGGTTTAGACGGCGTAGGATTCTGACATGTGTGCACAGAGTTACGGCCAAAACAGTGGTTTTGGGCCGGTTTTAGTACAGCTCTTGGACTGCCGCGTGCGACACCCGCCGTGCGCCGCGGCAGGTTATTATGCCCTGGATCTGTCAGTTGTCATTTCTCTCTGCATTTACTAAGCTATTGAAGCTTATGAGACTTTGCGCGTCTCCCTAGCCTGATCCTTGCTGTTTCTTGCACCTGCCTGCTTGCTAGTGCGTCAGCTGACTGGACAGTGTCGCCACGTCAGCAACAGCAAGGCTAGGAAGCTTCCTAGTAGTTTCTCATGGTATCAGAGCAGTGAGACAGATCTCACCGAGCTGCGCAGCAGAGACACAGTAGAGCAGCAGCAGTGAGAGTCACCGCTGTAGCAGATCTTCTGGGACCTGTTGGAGACGGTCGACCGCCGTCAACGTGAGATCGCAGCTGCAGAGACAGCAACAGCGACGCGTACCACCACGCAGAGGGACGTGGCGGCGGCGGTGCCAGCAGCCCTCCTCCCACAGCCGCCGCAGCTGAGTAGCAGCAGCAGCGCAGCAGCCACAGCCGCAGCAGCAGCGTGACAGCAGCCGCGGCAGCAGCAGCGGCGGCAGCAGCAGCCGCAGCGGCGGCGGCGGCAACAGAAGCCGCAGCGGCGGCAGCAGTACCAGCAGCCGCAGCGCAGCTGCAGCAGCAGAAGCAGCAGCGGCAGCGGCGGCAGCAGCGGCAGCAGCAGCAGCGTAGCAGCGCAGCAGCGCAGCAGCAGCAGCAGCGTAGCAGCGCGGCAGCGCAGCAGCAGCAACGGGCGGCGGCAGCAGCGAGCTGCTGCTACAGCGCGCAACAGCAGCAGCGGCAGCGTGCAGCTGCTGCTGCCACCGCCGCGCACGCAGCCACGCAGCTGCTGCTGCAGCTGCCTGTGCAGCTGCAGCAGCAGCTAGGCGGAAGCTGCCGCGCAGCTTCCGCGCAGCCTCCGCGCAGCCGCCACTGGGCGGCTGCACGCTCGCGCAGGACCGCGAGCGGAACAAAAAAAAAAAAAAA
>SZWC01002286.1:137967-170473 GCA_023375785.1 Penium margaritaceum
CGCGTCAGTCGCGCGAGGGGGGTGGGTGGGTCGCGTCGCTCGCGGCGGGGGGGGGGGTCGCGCGTCACAAGCGCGACTTCCGCGGCTGGAGCGGCTGGAGCGGCTGGATGGAATTGATTTTTTAGTCCCTCCAACGCAGCATCTGCAGGGGACACCAAGTGTTCTTCTGTCTTCGCTTGTAGTGGTGCTGACATGGTCTGCGTGTTCTTCCCTTATGCTCTGTGTATGTTTTGAGTGGCACCTACGGCACCCCTCCTGTCACGCAAGTACACAGACGACGACCATTTTCCGCCGTCATTCCAAAGGACAGGAAACAATGGCGCACAAGCCCGTGCCATGTCCAGCCCTTGCGATGCCATCCCAATCGCAATGGTGCGGAGGCGATCGTCACGAGATTCCAACTGTGCTGTGACATGCTGAAAGCGTCCGTACCGATCCTGATTCTGTGTGCTTCCTTCGATCGTTTCTTCCAGCCTCCGAGGCGATTGCGCACGAGATTTGGCAGCAGACGGACGCAAAGGCAGTCTCCAATGCTCTGGCGCAAACTCTGCGCTCCACCGTGCGGCGGTCGAGCGCTCGACAGGCGGTGTCGGGGTTTCTTGCGGCAGGGCTCATGTCTTCGGGCGTCTACGTCCGCCGGAAAATGGGGAAGGCATTGACTTCGAGGTGGAAATTCAGCTGACCAGCTTTGAATCGTGCGCGTCTTGGCCGCTCATCAGCAGGACTGGGCTGCCTTGCCCTACCTTTTCCCCTGCAACTTTACATTCCCCCAATGTGTTTCTTCCTGTGTCTGGCGAATTTGCTTGAGATCGTGCAAAAAAACTTTGTAGAGACGTGCATTGTGCCAGGAGATGTGCAACTCTGGGTTTTCCAGGGTTATTGGCTTTTGCTCTATGCATCCCTCCTGTTGTACTCCATGGTTGGTGCACTATTCAACCACAGCTTTCACGTGTTCAGACTGATTTCTGGGATGTTGACCGAATTTAATTGCCGGCAGGTTTCACCTCCAGGAGTGCTCCCTGGACAGGGATGGGGGACGGGGGAATGTCGGGATGTGATTGTTCTGTCTCACCTACTTTCTCACTGTAGGGCGCAAGTGATGGTGAAGCTAATGAACAGAGGACATCTAGAAGTTTTCAGTGACAGGTTAGTTGTGGGAAAGTAATTTGACGCTGAATGTAACGCCCTACCATGTATGTTCATTAGTGAGTCTGTGAGAGTGGGCCTTTGCGCTCGCCACCTGAAAGAAAAGAAATTATTCTGACTTTTGTGCAATTCATTGAGATTTGTGGACTTCATGCTGCTCGCCACTGGAGTTTCGTGACACTCAGCAGCTGCTTTCACTAGATCAACTGCAGACACATGTCGTCTGAAACATGATGCACCTCTTCCATCACGCACCTACGTGGAGCACAACATTGTGGCCGGGACGAGACAGACAGTGAGGAAATGGAGGTATATGCTTAGCAGAGAAGACAAAGCGAGACAAGAGTTCGCACTACAAGGTGGAGCTCGCAATCCGAGCCCACCCGTCAGCCGACGAGTGGAGCTCACCGGCGCTCACCCAAAACTCGAGGGCGTAATGCCCCTCCTGGCTCAGAAGTGCACACGGATCCAATTCGAGTTTGGTCCTAAGCTATGGCAGTCCAAACTAACACAAGTTCATTAGTAGTACTAAACTAGGTCACCAAGACATGGCAGTTCAAGCATGAACAAGGACCACATTATCTAACTGCCAGATGGGTCGGGGCGCTGCTACCAGGAGGGAAGCGAGCACGTGTGGAGCCGGCGGAAGTGTCGTCGGTGGCAGGTTGTAGCTGCTCGGCAACTGCCAGACTTGTGTTTGCTCCCCCAGTCTTCTGTACCCTCCCCCTCATCAGGAGTCTGCATGGCAATGGAGTGTTGTGATTTTTGACGTTCTTGTCGATCTGTACAGTTTACTGTGACCACTCGGCCGTGTCCATACTCGTGCAGATCCCTGATGCGGACCCTGGAGGAACTGGTGCGTCATCTGGTGGCGGACTACCATCCTGGAGCTAACTGAAGACCGTTCCAGAACTCTGGACGCTACCCGGGACTTCATGCAGTTTTTTCTGCAGCACGCAGGAGTTTATCGGTGGACTGGCCGTGGGCCCGATTTGCATGATTTGCATTGTGTGTCCACTGTTTGATGCCGGATGCATGCATGTGACCAGTCGTAGCGTCTGGCTTTTGATCCTGCACGTCTATGTTCATACGGCGTAGCATTCTGATATGTCTGCGCAGAGTTACGGCCAAAACAGTGGTTTTGGGCCGGTTTTAGGACAGATCTTGCACTGCCGCGTGCGACACCCGCCGTGCGCCGCGGCAGGTACTTACGCCATGGACCTGTCATTTCTCATCTCTCTCTCTCTCTGCAAATGCTATTGAAGCATTCTGACACTTTGCCTTGTGTCTCCTAGCCAGACCCTTGCCGTTGTGTGCACGACTTGTGACTGTCGTCACCGTCTGACCAAGCACTGACGCCTAGTCAGCGGCTGTGTCGCTAGGAAGCTTCCACGCATCTTCTCTGGGTCGGGGCGCTGCTACCAGGAGGGAAGCGAGCACGCGTGGAGCCGGCGGAAGTGTCGTCGGTGGCAGGTTGTAGCTGCTCGGCAACTGCAGTCCATAGTACAGGCATGGTGCAATCCCACATAATGTGTAGCCGCAAGGAACTTTGTACGGCTGATGGCCGTTGTTGGAGAATCAGCACGCTGCGAGTCGGTGCCGACCCACATGATCTGAATCTGACCTCGATCCACCAGATCTCTGATTTAGTGGTACTAGACGTTCATTTTTTCTGTGCTTTGTGCACGCATGGAACACACCAGATTTCTCTACAATGGCTTTCGTGCTCTCATTATCACACCGAAGCACAACCGGGGGCATGGACTGACGTAGCTCATGCAACAGACGCACTAACCACACACTCTTGGTCACGCCAGCGTCCACAACTACGTATTCAGCTTCCATATCATAACAAGCGATGCAGCCATGTTTGCCACTACACCATGAGACTACAGTTCCTCCAATGAGGAAGATGTAGCCGGTGCGACTCTTGCCGTCATGGCTCCATGTCCAGTCAATGTCCATGTATCCATCAAGGACCACGGAGGCCTGTCCTCGAAAGTTAAGGCCAATGCAAGAGGTGGATACGATGTGCCACACGCACCGGACGGCAACCTCAAGAACCCACCTGCGTGCCGCCTGTGAGAACTGCGCAAGCGGGTTTATAGTGAAGGCGTTGTCTGGTCGTATCATCGTGGCCAAGTACATGAGTGAGCCAATGACTCACAGGTACAGGGTTACGTTGACTAGCTCTCCAAGCTTTGTTGTGTCATCGACCTTCACAGTGTCCTGTCCATCGGGATTGATCAGGGTTGATGTCGTGCCCACAACGCTAAGCACCTCGATAAAGCACTCCCCCAGAGTGGGAGCGTATCACTCCTAATGGACCAGGAGCATCCAACAAGCGTGATCACACACAATGTGCAGGCCACGAAACAGTACAGCCTCTTCCAGGTCTTTCATTTTATATGTCGACTTTAGCACACCCTTGGCTAATTCGACATCCTTCAGATCGGAAAAAGGGATCAGAAGGTTGTCAACGTAGACCGGGATGACCTTGAGAGGTGCAGGAGTCTGGGAGAGGAAGAGCAATGGGTCCGCCAAGCTCTAGAAAAAATCTGGCTCGATGGAGCGTGCTGATGATCTCCTCGTTCCACCATCGAGGCGATTACTTCAAGCCATACAGGGTCTTCTACAGCCGGTACACACGGCCACTACCATCCTCAAGCCCTGGGGGCTGGACCATGGAGATCTCTTTGTCCAGCTTTCTATGTACAAACATGTTGTTGACGTCCATCTGGTGGAGCTCCCACTCATGTTGGGCCACCTAGGAAAGCAGGCCCAGGACCGTGGTCGTGCGTTCCACTGGTGCGAAGGTCTCAGTGAAGTCAATTGCTTCCACCCAAGTGAACCCCTTTGCAGTCAATCGTGCTTTGTAGCGGTCGACTGAGTCGTCCGGCTTAAGCTTCTTCCACAAGACTCACTTGGCCTGAAAGGCCTTCCTCATGCATGGCATGTCTACTATTTTGTAAACCCCATGTTCATTGATGGCCGCCAGCTCAGCCTCGTACGCAAAGCGCCAAATTGCCGCATCAGGCCCAGCCAAACCCTGACGTAGTGTGCAGGGGTCTAGCTCACACCCATCATACTAGCGACCTGAGTTGTAGCAACTCCACTACGTGTGGCCAAGGCATAGGCCATAGACAGAGGGCCAACGGTGATGGTGGGCTCTGCAAAGTCGGTCGCAAGTCGGTGCTCGTGAGAAAGGAGTGCGAAACCTGTATCGCAACCAAGGTGGACTTTGGTGAGCCCCTACACACTGAGGCCTAAGGCCCTCATGCTAGGGTCCCCACTGTGCACGTTGTAAGCAGGACGCAGGCAGAGACGCCCGCCCTGACCTCATCGGTAGGGCTCTAGGGGCGGTGGAGCTGGAAGAAGCGGTGGACACACATGAGATGACGACAAGACTGGCAACACATCAGGTGGTGACGGTGAATGGATGCGGGGCATGGAGGATGGGGACGGCATAGGTGACTTGACTGGAAACATAGACGATGTACATGGTATAGACAACGGAAGTAACAAAGGCGACTCTGCCGGTGCCGTACGTGCGGATGACGTGAGCGGCCCTGGTGACGCGAAAGGTGATGCTCGTAATGCAAGAGGGGTTGGCGTCACAGTAGACACAGGCGGGATGGGCGAAACAGACAACGCAGGTGGTGTAGGCGATGCAGGAGAGTTAGCAGTTGGGTGGGATGGGCCAGTAGCGTCCATGATCACCGGGAGAGCGTCATCGGTCAGCCCACCCTCCCCTGCACGAGAACATCATACCACACCAAGGAGAAGGTGACTACAAGGTGCCACCGGCGGGCAGGTCACGAAAGGAGAGGTGCTCAAAGAACAACGCATCTTTGGACTTGACAATACACCACCTATTGGGGTCCCAGAAGTGCTAGGCCTAAGACCATGAAGCCACGCCCATAAATGTATAGACGTGGCAGCAGGGGGGGAACTTGGATCCTTGCTATTCTGGTGTGAACCAGATGTAGGCAAGAGACCCCCACACATGCGCGAGCCGGAGGTCGGCACGAAGTTTGTGCCACAGTTGGTATGGGGTGTGTGCTCGGGGGGGGAGAAGGGATCCGGTTCCAAACCCATATCATGTAGGCCATGCCCTCAAAGGCAAATGCTTCCGGTATGCCATTGTCTCCCCGCATTGAGAGAACCACGTAATCCATGGTGCAGTTCCAGCACTCAAACACGCCATTCTATTGGGGCATGGCCGAGACAGAGAGGTTGTGAAACACCCCCACTTTAACAAAGCACAGGTCCATGTCCCCCATGAACTCACCGCCCCAATCAAAGTAGAATTTTTGTGGTGTATGGCCGAACTGACGTTCAGCCATAAGGAGCCACATGTGCACGGCGAGCACAGCATCGTTTTTCAGGTGCAGACTGAAGATCCATCGTATGCGAGTGAAGTAATATGTGATCGTCAGGACGTATCGCCCTCTGTCATCCTGGAACTCCATGGAGAGGGGTTCCAGGACCCCTTCCCGTGAGTCAGACAAAGGGTGTGTGGCATGATGCATCTTACCTTGGATACATTGTAGGCAATCGGTTTGGGACGGCACCTCAAAGGACGCTGCGACAATACTGAGCACGGGTTGGGTACGAATCAAGCAATCGACAGCATCCAAGTGGACATGACATAAGCGTCTGTACAGTAGGCATTGGTGCTAAGGCTACATCGCACCCATCACAAACACTAGTACAGTGGGACATGTAGTGATAGTGGTAGAAGCAGGTCAGTCAGAGATGTGGTACAAGTCTCCAACTGCCTAGCCACTAACCATTACTTGAGCAGTAGGGTAAACAGAGAAAGTGGCATCCTCACATGTGAATGCGCCATTGAGACCCATCCGTATACAGGCATGTCCCAACAGCGGGCTGAGTTCTAGATCAGGTGCATACAGCATGTTTGAGATATAGAACAGCCCTAATCATGGAATTGCACCACATCCTCACCCTGAACAAGAACCTCAGGTCCTCGAGACCTATGTAGACAGCGCCAAAGACAGCGGATCAACTAGCACTATCACGTCTGACAAATGAATCCATAGAATCAATAACGCAATGTGCCCCACCGCCACCATCCTGATTGCACGTCACGGACTCGACGGACCCAACAATGGGACCCCTCGGCTCATTCAATGCACTCTTACCTCCCTGAGTGGTGAGTTGTGGGAGCTGGCAGAGCTAGGCGATGTTGTGGACGTGCATCGCGAGATGCTCCTCCAATGGTGACAGGTCGCTGGTGTCGTCTGTGGCTCCATCAGCTTTTGCCGGAGGCTGCGGGTCAGTCGTTGTTGTAGAGTATGTGGAGGTGTGCTCGCACTACTCCTACGCTTGTTGCAGGCCTAACGCAATCTTGCACTCCGTGTAGCGGTACGCTCCCCTCAAGTTATAGAACTCTCAATGCCGCTTCCGAGTGGGCTTTGGAGTCTCTTCTTCCTTGCCATCCTTGTCATCCCTCCTATTGTTCTTCCCCTTCTTCCCTTGGACTATCACAACTTTGCTAGTTTCTGCTTCGGTTGTTGCCATCGACTACAATAACTAGCGAGAGGAGGGGGGAAAGGTGCATGTTGCTTGGACTGTTTTGACGGCTGCAGCTGACGCACCATGGCGGGCATCATTTGCTCCATCTCCTACCACGTGTGGAAAATGCTCACTGACCCAGGACAGCAGCAAACCTCTGTCGGCCATTTCCTAGAGACTTTTAAGGTTGAACTTGTTGAAAGTCTTGGTGTACTCGCGCTCGACACCGATCCTGATGGTGTTGAATGCCATGAGTTGAGCCAGCCCATTCTTCCCTAGGGCTCTATACAAAACGCATCACCCGCCGCCAGTAGTCACCCGGCACATGGGGTTGAAGTCTGAGAGGCGCTCTGACATTTTGTCCATGGTCAAGACTTTGAAGAGAGTGGTTTCTAGCTTCCAGTCCCTGAACTGGTCAGGCCTAGCACCGATGCGAGAATCACCAAGGTAGGGTTCAAAGTCAAGGGTGTACTCCTTTAGAACAGCCTTGAGGTAACCGTAGGTGACGCGAGTGGCGATTGACGTTTGCTTGGGGTCAGCATTCTAATATTGGCTGGTGTAGTGTGAGTAAATCCCCTCACTGAATGCCCATATGTAGAGCTGCAGCTCCCAGGTGGTATAGCTGTACTCCTGACGGTATGCGGGGGTCCGTATCAAACCACTTGGGGAGCTTTGCCATCAGTAAAGGTGCCCGGACAGCTTTACCAGGCGCCAAAGACGAGGGATCTTCCCTCGGTCCCATGCTCATGTGGAGCATCTGGTCCTCTAAGGAAGTTGGGTCTGGGATTGCCCTGAAAGTGTCGCTTAAGTCTGCTTTGTCGCTTGGTGCTGCTTTGCGTGTTGGGTGAGTCCTACATCATTTTTCTAACTGTGCAAGGAGCAGGCGTAGCATGCCATCCTCGTCATTGGCACCTGTGTCCAACTCTGGATGGTCATCAAACGGCTCAAAATCAAACACTCCCAAAGTTGCATCAACTCAGCTGCAACCGCTCTCTCGACTGTCATCTTGTCCTTGCGCACTGCATCACGGAGCAACTTCTGCTGATGCTCTTGCTTTTACTCATGCTGCTGTTACTATGGCTAAACTGCGTCTCGAAACAGCTTGAACAGATCAGCCATCTGCTTGGCAGTCAGTTCAGCCTATAGGATCTGCTACTTGTGCAACTCATGCAGGTCGCGTGCCAGCAAACCAGGGCTAGATGAGGATTTGTCCCGTGTCTTGCCCAATGTGCTTCCAACCACACCAGAGGCGCCAACACCAGCATCCATAGTGGAGCTGGAATTGCCGACTCCGGCGGGTGCATCCTTGGGCATCAGTGCACAGGATGTCGCAAGCGTGTGCCGCTACTACTAGCACTGCCGTTGGATGGCAGACGCTACCAAAAATATTCGACAGCGTTTACCCTGCCCTAGTGGGTGTGGAATCTGTGTCGAGACCATTTTCAGCCTGAGAGTCGTCGATGGACCCCTCCCTGATGCTGAAAGGTTTTTGGCAGCGTTTCCCCCATCCCATTGGGCATGGAAAAATAGAGAGAGGTCGTGAGGTCGTCTGTATGTACCTGAATTACCCCCATCCAACCCGGGAGCGGAGGGGAGTCCAGCCAGCAAGGAGGAGGTCAATACCAGAAGAGAGCTACTGCTCTACTGCTATTGCTGCCGCTACTACTACTGCTCCTGCTACTGATGTTGCCGTTGTTGTTCTCAACAACGGTGGCCTCAAGCCTCCTCAGAGTTGGCTGATGTGTACGTCGCTACTGCCGCTACCGAAGCTACTGCTATTGCTTATGTGGTGGTGGGTCTTCCCAGGACCCGTCGTTGCTATTGTAAGGTAGTGGCTCCTGCCGTTGTGGCTGGCTACTACTGTATTCCACTGTTGTAGTCCTGCTACAACTGTTGCCCGCTACTGCAGCCGTTAGTTGATGTTGCCGCATGCTACTGCATGTCGCCACAGCTACACCTGCTGCTCCACACAACTACCACCACTACTACGGCTGCAGTAGTCGACGCTACAGCTGTTGCCCTCTACTATAGCTGCTAGCTGCTAGCTGATGCTACCGTCTGCTATTGTGTCCCATCACCACTACAGTTACTACTCCGCACAAGTGCCACTGCAGCTGTTGCTTCACGTAGTTGCATCTGCACCTGCTGCTCCCCGTAGCCATTGTTGTAGCTGCTCCTCGACGGGCCCTCCTCAAACCATTATGTGCTTCTCATGCACATCACGACAAGCTCTGGCTTGTGTGCTCTGATACCAAATCAGTACCACACTGGACCTCTTTCCTCACACACCTACATGGAGCATGATACTGTGGTCGAGATGAGACAGACAGTAAGGGAAACAATGGTGTGTGCTGAAAGGGAGAGGAGACAAAGCGAGACAAGAGTTCATATTACAAGGTGGAGCTTCCTATCTGAGCCCACCCATAGGTCGGCAAGTGGAGCTCACTGGCGCTGACCCAAGAATCAAGGGCATAATGCCTCTCGTGGCTCACAAGTCCACACATACCCAATTCAAGTTTGGTCCTAAGGTATGGAAGTCCAAACTAACACAAGTTCATGAGTATTACTAAACTAGGTCACCAAGACATGGCATTTCAATCATGAATAAGGAAACAACTAGACTATGATGGGACAGGTAAGGACCACATCATCTAACTGCCTGGTGGACCTTGGACGCTTCTGCCACGAGGGAAGCGAGAAAGTTTGGAGCAGGTAGTAGTGTCACTGGTGGCTGGTTTCAGCTACTCCGCAACTGCCGGAATTGCGTTTGCTCCCCCAGTCTTCTGTACCCTCCGCCTCATTAGGAGTCTGTACGGCAATGGACGTGAGTTGAGAGGTCATAGTATTCTATGTACACAATAACAATGTGCTCTCGAGAACATTCTCTGTGACCGGCTCGTGTGGCCATTTTCTCAATGGTGTTGTGTTTTCTTGTTCTTGATTCAGTTTTTTCAATTAGACATTCCAACAACCAAGCCAATCGTTTTGCCGTCTTCCAGTTGGTCCTTGATGATTTGATACTCAAGCTCTTACTATTGTCCAAATTAGTAGATGCACTTGCACAGTTGCATGTGTGCTTGTTGCATTGTATGCCCTCACACTTTGGTCATTGTTTGGTTAAATTTTTTCTTTTTTGTTGTCTCTCAAGTGTCTCATGTTACATGTCTCACATGGCGTAATCTTACACAAATGCTAGCAGAGAGGGCTCTCTCATTCCCTTATGGTATCTGAGCACCTAAGAGACACCACGTTCAACCTCCACCACAGAGCATGCAGCAAAATTCACATAAGTAGCTTGGGCTAGGCTAGGCTAGGCTGGGTGGGGTGTACAGGTCTGGCTAACTGAAGTGCCTTAAGCTTAGGCTCGTAATACGTAGTCCTTTGACAAAGCTGGATGATAAACATTTCCATAATTTCCCAGCATTTTTTTGTCGACAACGCGCCGTCCATCTTGGCAGGAAACTAACTACAATTTTCGGCCGTGGTGGCCTCTACCACCACAACCACCTATAAAAGCACCATATTTGTCAATTTGCAACAAACATAACTGCTACGTCGGCCAAAATTAGCAAATGCTGCTACTTAGGTGACATCGTAGTGGCTGCTCCATCACCGTGTCAGTTATCATATGTTGCATGCATGCTTAACAAAAGTTGCTATAGTGTCCGTAGAAAGTAATGTAAGTAATATTAGCTACAACAGTAGTATCTTCGGTGATCAGCACTAGAAGTAGTAGCGGCACTGGGATGCAGTATCTGCTTTAGCGGAAGTAGCAAGTTCAGCGGCAACTAATACATTGAATCGTCCTGTCAGTCAAAAACAATAGCAGCAGCCGTCACCATAGTACGAGGACGTCATCACTACGACAACAATAACAGTTTTTGTAGCAGTACTGCAAATGAGAAAAAATAATCACACCAAGATTATGCACTCCTGTAATTGCATCACATCATCATCTATAGTGATAACAATATCAACAATATAAGGAATAGCGTCAGCAATGGTGGACGAGCAATAACCGCATCTGTAGTAGCATTGCATGGATGTTGAGCAATAAAGGAAGCAGGCAAGAAGCTACCTTGTACCTTCCTGACCTGCTTGGCAAGCCCACCAATATGTGGGCTTGGTCTCTATGGTGTTTGAGCCCAACTAATGAACAAGCAAATGTTCTATCAAAATTTGAAGATCTTCTCCATCCCAGGTTTGAAGATCTTCTCCATCCCAAGTTTCTAGGTACATCACATGAAGTCACATTGCGTGGAGTAACTTGGTTCACAATTTACACATTAATACTTCATTTTTATTTTATGAATTTTTGTATTTTAATTTTTTCCTCCTAGTCCATTTTTTGTCAATACCTGAGCAGTCGGGGTTGTCCCGGTACCTTTGACGGCTCTACTTAAGTCTTTCGGTCGAGATTCATGCACGTGGGGGTCTGGTCCCGCACTGTGGAAGACCAATCTACTTCAACATGATATTGATACACATGCCATCATCCGCTTGCGTTTCTGCATTGACTCCTTCCCCTTGAGGTACAGCAGAGGGCATGAGCCAATAGGCATGAATTAGCGATGACCTTAACCATAAAATGTTGTCACTCGAGAGCCTTAACAAACACGTGCTTTGAATACTTATGTGGGCATCGGAGGACCTCCATTTTGAAGAGCACATGAAACCGTACTCACCAAGAGAAAGAATCAGCTCTCAAGTGAACATGAAATTGCCATCAAACATTCAATTTTGCAAACTCAAAAGGAAAAGAAAAAAAATTGCATATGACTATTGTGTTCTGGGGTTTTACTTTAGTACATATGGGGTCAACTCCAAAGAAGAAAGAATATGTATATCACAACCTCTTTGCTTTGGGTACAGCATGAAGTTGGTGGTCCAATCTAATGGGCATCTGAGGGCAACAAGGACCCGGAGGAGCCCATCCAATGGCAATGTTGTACAATGTTGTACAGTGTTGTATCCTTAGCAACAGTCATGGTACCTCTCGAGCGGTTAAATGAGACCTGGAAAACACCTTTCACTCCACCGGACTCATAGTATGGATCTTCACATGTCGTCACCCATTTTAGCAATCATAAACAGAAGATATGCACTCTCTAAACAATGAAGCGGCCGTATTACCATTTTTTTGGCAATTTAAACATGCACACTCTACAAGATAAACTATTGGAAGCAACATTGCCATGAACTAAGATATTACCACGGCTGCTGTGATGACTCATTACCACAACCCGAAATGGAATATCAAACATAGCATCGCATTATATGACTTCCACAATGACTTCCTGCAAATAAGTTCATTAGCCTGATGAATTGGCAATGCCGACTACAGCACTCAAATTGATGAATCTATCATGCGCAAAATCACAAGAATAATCATGCTGGCAGTAAATGCAAGCTGGAAAAATCTCAACTTCAGTGGCTATCAATGCCATCCTGTTGTGGGATGTATGGCTTTGGTGGAATTCCAAAAGTCCAAGCCATATTTTGAAGGACCAAAAAATTCATCCTCAACAAAGTGCCTCACACACTCCCTTCTTGGAGAACTGTTGATAATTGCACCACATTGAATACAGGAAGCTGATCAAAAGGCATGGGGTGGTGTCAGCTGAGCAATCATGAGTTGACATAATTAAAGTGACAAGTCAGACACATGCTCAACCTGTGAGTTATATCCTCCACGTCACCTTGAACCCGCAATCCTTCAAGACTAAAATCCATTTAATGTGGATGTCCATAGATTGTTGAGTCTTAAACATTTCCTCTTCCAACATCCGCTTCCCTCACCCTCATGTCGATGAGCTCTTTAACAGATCACATTGGACTTGAATTCTAACGTAATCAACCAATATAATTTAAAACTACGACATGCATATTGCTGACAAAGACATCAATGAAAGGGCCTTCCGGAATCACTGTAGGAAGTTCAATTGCACTGTGATGGTGTTCAGAATGATTATGTCCTAGTAATGTTCATGGTGGTGATAAGAATTTTATTTTAAGAACTCCTCAAGAACTTTGCCGTCGTACATTTTGATTACATCATTGTATGCATCCGCACACTAGAAAGGTGTGATAGAATTTTCTGCAAAATTCTCAAAGTCATATGGAGAGAACATTTCAGTATAAAACTTCTGAATTTGGACTCTGGCCATTGTTTCATCAAGTTCTTTGGCTACATCATCAGCAATGGATCGATCTTGGTGCGTCCAACAACAGGTGTGGTGACATAAGTCAGCCGATTTCAACTAATTTCTTTGATGTCAATTTTTTTCTCAAAATTGTTAGCTCATTCTGTAGATTCCTAAGATATTACAATAAATATTCAATATTCTCACCAATCTCACTCAAAATACACACACATGGAATTGGAAAGGAAGAAAATAAGAGATACGTTAAGCTAATTCATATATCCAACAATAGAATAATCTTCATTATATGTTTGATTGAGAAATCACATTTGCTTGTTTTCAAGGTGGAGAACAGTCCATTACGCATATTTAGTTCAAATAACACGTGTCCTAATTGAAGTGTGTCGTGTACAAAATACATTCTTACAATTGGTATTTGTACTAAATGTAGTGGAGCCATCCTGAATGCCTGTCTTCCACACCAACCACCATGTTCTCAAGTATCTAAATGCTGAGCCAAGTCCAAGCTCGTAATGGAAATAATGGAGTTCCTTAAGTCCACATTAGACTACAGCATTGATTACCAGCTTAAAGAGAAGTCAAAATGGTTATCTTAGACTTGACAGCCTAGACCAACACTCTTCAACATTAGCGATACACTCACGTTATATGGTTGTTAACACATGGTAGCGGATGCCACAATGATTCTGAGTCATGGTTCAAGACCCCACTTTTACATTTGTGATGTACTTGCTTGGTCAATCGACCACAAAGAAAAGAACTATAGAAGATGCTACCAGAGGAGTGCTATGACTTTGGTGCGTGGAGAAAGTGTAGCAGGGACAAGATGCTACCAAAAAATGCAATATTTGTCCTTTGAGTAAAAAAATATGGGAGTAAACGTCACAAACTTGGAAAAAAATTGCAACTTTTGCCAACGCCACAATTCTTGGCAAACCAAACCCTAGGGTTTACTCCAACGTCTTCCAGTTCCAACCAAGCCCTGATTGGACATGTCCTTGGATATTATGACAACCATTCTTGTTACGCCAAAGAGGACATGTACAATCCTCATCGCATTTGACCACTTCTTGGTCTTGACTAGCGTTTTCTCTCACACATGTTGAAAAAAAAAAAAAAAACTTTGTTCTTTGCACTATCTTGAGTGATTAAAATGGCATATTTACTAGCTTATTCTAGTGAAAATCCATCAGTCACTAGTGTGGATTAATCCAACCATAAAAAACCTCCCATCCTTTTACTGAAAGCAGGACGGAGACCACCAATCAGGCTTCTGAACAAATCCAAGGAAGCTTCTATGTGTAATGTGGCACGGACCAGGTGGTGAAAATACCAACTGCCAAGATTTCATACAACTTAACTTCATGTGTTGCAACCAAATTCTTGCTAGTTGCATCCGTATAGCACAAAATTCCAATGAATCCAATCATGCTACAATGGTCTGGTAATGCTTCAACCAGAGATGTCAAATGGTGTGACGTTTGCACCATTTGGGACGATTTGGAATACAATATTGTAAAAACCCAGTCTGTGGTGAAGCATATAGCCAAATCCATCACAAACACATCAATTTCCATGTAATGACGACATCTTGCTCGTTAGTGCAAACATCAAATCATGATTCCAAGAGTACATAAGGCTCGAACCAAAGTGGTTGGGGCCCTCCTTGGTCAAGGAAATGTGCTCAAATTTGTTAAAATATCACAACATGGTGGTGCACCAGTTTTTCTACATCACCTGCCTTAAAACACTGACAAGGCAAAGTAACAAATTATCTTGTCAAGTGGTAGGGATGTGACACACATGCACACATATACATGCATGTACATATATGCATACATACACGCAAACACACACACACACACACACACACACACACATACACACACACACACACACACACACACACACACACAGACACACACACATACACACATGTATACAAGTATAGAAACAGATATACGCACGTGTATAAACATGAAAACTTGTGATGAGGAAGGTGAGATATGAGGGATGAGCCTGGTTCACTTGTATGTGGGTCTGATGGAGCCCTTTGTGACACGTTTTCTAGGTGTGGGAATGTCTCAGGTCTGCTTGCTGTTGATTTACAGTGAGTTAAGGACTGATAGAAAGTCACCTTGATTTGCATTCTTGCCCGTTATGGTCAGTCATCCCCGTTCAATCCCATTACTGCCACAGTTGCGGTCAGCCAGATTCTGCCAAATGTTTGTATATTGAAAGAGTTCTTGATCCTTGATTTTAGTGCCACTCACCACACAAGCTCACAGCCCTTTTCATGGAGTCGGTGTTGATCGCTTTCTTGGTCCTCAGCCAGAGCCCTTTATCCTAAATGTGTTGTACGTACCCGCTCATGATATCATTCTTCTCTCTGTTACAACCCCTGAAGACCAAGGCTTCTAGTTCTCCTCATGATGTCGTGAGTGTGTCCCTTTGTTATACTAGTCTTATAATGTTATGTGGCCTTTGCTATGACCGTAAGTATCGTGTGCCTTCACTTACACCCAATCCATCACAATCTGCCTTGGTGCATGTTGCGGGATCCCTCAATCTTGCACAAACTGAGCTCTTGCATTACCACCTTTACCACATTCACACTCAGCCCGTTGACCATTAGGATGCCTCTGCTTTTTCCCTTCCCTCCCCTGCCGGCTGTATTGACCATGCTCAGGTCAAGTTGTAGCGCTCACTCTTCTCTACTTATGAATCTGGCACAACCCATCCCCTTAACGGCCTGCATGCTGATGTTATAAGGTTCGTGTCTGATGACATTCTAGTAGGGCTGGGTCTTTATGTTCTCTGTCTCAATAGCAAATTTTCTCGCATGCTCTGGATATTTGCCCTTCGTCAGATGAGCAACATTTGTGATGTCCTTAGGTCTTGGATTCTCCATGCCAAAGTGGCCTGTGGTTGTTGTCTTTGCAGATTACATACCCATTATTGTGGTGAGTTCATAGGATCTACTGCCCACTTTCTTACCTCACATGGTGTGTGTATTGATATCTCTATCTCCCGCTTCTTTGAATGTTAGAACCATACTCTCACTGACGAAAATTGCACACTTCCCTCTGCCTTTGGACTTGTGCCTCCTACATGACGTGGGTCTCGGATCGTGTTCCACACGGTCTCCTTCCCTGCCATGTCACTCCCTTCAAGCGGTGGTTTGGTCATCGTGCTCAACTCCGCCTTGCGCCCGTTATGGTGCTGTGTCGTAGCTGCTTGGATTCTAAAGACCAGCACGAAGACAAACTCTCTTCCCATGCCCATTTGTATCCATTCCTTTGTGTGTCTTTGTTGTCCAACGCCTAGTGATTTTGGGACCCTGACAGATGTTGTGTCGTAAAATCACGTGATACCCTCTTCTTTTAGGATGTAGTCCTTCGTGACTTGAATCTTCCGCTCCTTTGCACTCACTTATCTTGCCTCATGGGCTTGAAGAAGGATTTCCCTTTTCAGCATTCAATCTCAAGAGCACAATCCCTTCTGGATCGATAGCTCTCACCTCTCAGTCGCCAGTGTCCTTAATTATCTTTCGGTCTCTTTCTCAGACATGTCAATTTCTCCCTCTCCTGAGTCCTAACTGTTGTCCATGTTAGTGTCTCAGTCAGCACATCTCCTACACAGATACCTTCTCCATGCATCTGGAGTCTTCTTCGCCGTCCATTCTTGTCTCCCATTCTCCCACACGACCTGTCACAGAAGCTCCTTTCATTCTTGTGCCACAGCCTTCTCTCCCAGCTCTCCAGAATGAGACCATTTCTTACCTAGAGCCATATGTCCATTGAGGGAGGCTTCCTGCTCTCACCTCAATGTAATCCTCGTAGTGCGTCACTCGCTCTCGTGAGGTACATCCCTCTCAGGTACCCTCCATCCATCGCATAAGCCTTGATGCTCTTGGCCCAGCTATTGGTGTTGTCCGGACGAACACTTCTCTCTGCTACTCTTTGAATTCTAAGGACTTTCACAGTGCACTTTAGTCCATATTCTCTGGTCGTGTGGCCGCTTGTTTTGCTACCAGCGGTCTCTCCCCTCTTCCCCCTCAGCCCATGACTTTGCATCAGGACCGACAGGTAGTCGATGCTACTCTTTGGGATAAATCCATGTAGAAGAAACTTGATCCACTCAAGGATCACGATGTCTTCCAACTGGTCGAACTGTCTCATGGAAGCAAGGTAGTCTCAGCTCGCGAACGCACAAACTAAATCCTTATGGCACAGTGGATCCCTGTTAGGTATGATTGATAGACAAGGGTTTTTTTAGATGCCTGCAGTGGATTTTGACCAGAATTTTATGCCAATTGGTTGCTACACCACTGCTCAAGTCCCCCTCAACCTTGTGGCTCGGCATGACCTGAAGTTGGAACAGATGGATGTGAACAGTACATTCTCGCACTGCCAGCTCAATAAGGAAATCTGAATGATCCAACCGCTCGGCTTTTGCCGAAACCATTGACAAGACCTTGCGCTTGTGCAAGGCCTTATATGGAATCAAGCAGTTGCTTTGCTAATGGAATATGGACATCACATCCACCCTTGAGAGGAGGAGAAATAAACATAGTGCATTTAAACTTGCACTCTTGCTAGCCCTCTGCTGGACCCTCTTGTTGGCCATCTTGGTCTATGTGGATGGCTTCCTTATTGACTCACCCAATCCATACGCCATTCAGGTAGCCAAGATGCTTCTCCAGTTAGCCTTCAAGATGAAACACCTTGTTCCAACAAAGAGCTTCCTTGATATGGAACTTGAGCGTGATCATCAGTGTCGCACTCTCCACATACATCAGGTTGAATACATACGCAGCCTAGAAGAGCGATGTGTGTACTGCCTCCACCCCAATGACTCGAGCAGGCCAGTGCATGCTGAAGTCGTTGGATATGTCTCAGATGGGGGAGGCAATAGATGTCACCAACTAAATTGATGTCGTTGCGTCAGTCATGTACCTTGCGACGACCACACGCCGGTATTCACAGTCAACTTTTTGGCGTCGTTCTTGTAGCAACCTTAGGCCCGCAATATCAAGCCTGCCCTCTACCTTGATCTCTACACTCTCTACACAGCTCGTATGAGACTGTGCTTTAGTGCACCATCCTTAGAAGTTGTTGATGGGTGCACTGAAAGCAACTGGGCTCTTTACACAGATGCCAAGGGTCGGTCCAGGTACATTTTCCTTGTCGGCGACATTGTTGTTCCATGGAAGAGTGGCAAACACGCATGTGTAGCATGTAGCTCCTGTGAGGCAAATTATTTTGCGCTCCGTTCAGGTATGTGTGAGAGCATCTAGTTGTGCCTCTTGCTTCAGCATCCGCATGGGTCCACCTGCTACATCATCGTGCATTGTGACAACCAGAGTACAAAGGCCATTACGAAGCACGTTGGCATACATCACACACACACAAATGACATCAATGTTGGACACCACTTAATGTGTGAGTGCATTGTGGCATGAGAGGTCGAAGTTGATTGGGTCCACACACATCAATAGCGTGCAAATGTTCTCACGAAGGATCTCAGCAGTGGGATGTTCAAGTTTACTATGCATTGTATTGGCCAGTTGCATTCTTGTGATACCCTTAGTTAGACCTTGCACTCTATTTTGGTTCTTGTCTTTTGTGGTGCCTTGGTTGAGTTATTCTACTGTTGTAATGCTTGTGCACCGTGTCTATTTGCCATTGTGTGGGATTGTACACATGTGTACTTTGGAGGAGGCCCATGTCTCCCTGTAATTCCATGTAGTTGTCCACATCAACGAGCCATGGTGGAGTATTGGTATAAGATTTGAAACCATGCCAGTGACCTCTTAGATTCACCCACATGCACTACCATGTAGGGAGCTAACCAATAAAAACACAAGCATGGAGTTCAAGGGGTGACATTCATGCACTCAAAACCTCGCTCAACACAGGCCACACAAAGTTGCTCGTGATGCAGGCAGGCAGCATGAGCAGCATAAATAACATGAGAATCACTCTTTTCCTCTTGTGTCAAGCTCTCTGGTTTTAATATAAAGACAATAAGTGTGCATGCATGCTACATACGCTCGTTGTCTATCTATAACTGCTTTATCTCGCATGCTTGAGGATTTGGTTGTTGAGTTTGTGGGTGAATGATACCTCATGGAGGTGCTGTCCAAAAAATTGGTCAGTAGTGCGAGTAGCCACCACCGGATTCAAATCCATGTGGTCGGGCTCCACCTCATGGGTAGCGTCAAGGTCCCACGCAAGACGCCCTCGCATGGGTGGCCTCGTCAACCATGCTCGCTAGCTCTCTCTCTCTCTCTCTCTCTCTCNAAGATTTGAAACCATGCCAGTGACCTCTTAGATTCACCCACATGCACTACCATGTAGGGAGCTAACCAATAAAAACACAAGCATGGAGTTCAAGGGGTGACATTCATGCACTCAAAACCTCGCTCAACACAGGCCACACAAAGTTGCTCGTGATGCAAGCAGGCAGCATGAGCAGCATAAATAACATGAGAATCACTCTTTCCTCTTGTTTCAAGCTCTCTGGTTTTAATATAAACACAATAAGTGTGCATGCATGCTACATACGCTCGTTGTCTATCTATAACTGCTTTATCTTGCATGCTTGAGGATTTGGTTGTTGAGTTTGTGGGTGAATGATACCTCATGGAGGTGCTGTCCAAAAAATTGGTCAGTAGTGCGAGTAGCCACCACCGGATTCAAATCCATGTGGTCGGGCTCCACCTCATGGGTAGCGTCAAGGTCCCACGCAAGACGCCCTCGCATGGGTGGCCTCGTCAACCATGCTCGCTAGCTCTCTCTCTCTCTCTCTCTCTCTCTCTCTCTATCTCTCTCTCTCTCTCCCCTCCNATGTATAGAAAACTTGTGCAAGGTTTTCGTCTAGGAGTGAAGTCATCGGTTATCCCTCCAACATCGTTGCCCTCAAATACCAAGTGTTAGGCCAAGTGGGACGTGGTTGGTAAATGCACAAAAAATTGAGACGGCTGGACGATTATAACTTAACATGAAATGTACCTCGATGAGAAGTATTGGATCTTTTGAGTGCATTTATGCAATAGTGGAAATAAAAATAAAGGCATACTTGGGGGTCTGTGGTGCTCGAGTTGAGTGACGAGTCGAATGGCGTGTTGTGAAGGATGCTTCAATTAACTCTGCCAAGAAGTCAAGGCGTTTTGAAAATATCAAGGCATGTCGTAACAAAAGTCTAGGACTGTGAAAATCTCAACCAAACAAAATCAAAAACTTATATGGTTTGCTATAGTTTTTTTTACACTTTAGCAAATTAGTCGAACATGACTCAACATGTTGGAGCAGAATGCCAAAGGTCGAGACAATTGGCCAAATCTCCCTACACCAAATGGCGTGAAATTTTATATGTCGATGCGCAGTGGGACATAGTTGCAAGGGAAAAAATGTCCACATGTGGATTTTATGGATTCATGTATGTCACTGACGTGACATCTTCGACTGGTCACAATCGAGCAAGTATGTAGCGAGAGAGCCGGTTTGGCCCTCCCCGCCCTTGCGACCAACGAGGGCTGGCCGGCGGCCAGTCCTCGCGAGCGAGGGCTGGCTGGTAGCCAGCCACGTGCTGGCCACCGGCCAGCTGGCAGCCGGCCGGCTGGGTGGCCGGTCAGGTGACACGCCAGCCACCCGCTGGCCAGCTGCAGCCATCGATCGAGCTGGGCTTGATCGGCAGTTGAGGGGCCACTGGGCCTCGCAAGCGAGGCTGGTGGCTCCACACCTTCACCCTCGTCCTCCCCTCCTCTCCGGTTGAGGCGAGATGGACGAGGGGAAGGGGTGAGCGAGAGAGGGGACGAGCGAGCGGCACAAAGCTCGGCACAAAATCGTCCAGTGTGCCTCACACACGAAAAAATATCAAAGTCAAATTAGCATGATTTCAACAGACTTCTCGGTAAAAATCATGCGAACTCACGAGTTCAGGTTATTCACTCCTTGTTTGGGCCCCAGAACAAGGGGGCGAGGTTTAATACGAAAATGGACCTTCAAAGACTCAAAATATTTGAGCCTCCCTGCTCAGATTCGTTGATGACGATTGCTCTTCAGTACTACAAGGGGGAAAACCCCTCATGCGGACTGAGATCGCTATTCTGTGAACTCCAACAATGACCTTAGTACAGGAGCTAGAGACACAGCCATTACAAAGTAGTCCTTTCTTTCGCTTTCTCGTTTGACACAAAAGTCCCATTTTGGGATAGGGGATTTTATGTTTACAAGTGCTCAACCTACATAGACGTAGAAAACCCTACATCCTTGAAAAGGGACATGCGTGTCCAAAGGAGAACATAAAAGGGATAATTGCTTGATTTTGATGATGGCAACGATGGGGATATCACATGACCCTCCTTTCTTTGCTTGTTCAACAAACCATGTGGCTCATCAGGCATGGAAATGGAGGTCAATAGATTGTTTTATGTTCTTTACATTCCTGATACATTTGGTAGTATATTCAAAGCATGGATGTCGCATCTTCAATCCTTTGGCCGTGTGAATATGGCTATTTCATCCTTGCATATTTATTGGTACAGTATTCATGTTTTCAATATGAAAGTGGACATGGAGGGGATAAGAAATGCACCCTATGTAGTAGTGAGGAGTACTGTAGAGAGAAATGTTTTTTATGTTTTCATGGATTTTTCTGGCCAACTTTGACCATGGCAGTCAGCGAGCTGGATGCTTCAGCAAGCTGAGACTGTTCTTTTAGTGCATCCACCAACAATATTTCGATCAACTGCACGAGGTCCAAATTTTTTGCAAGATTGGTCCACGTAGCGGTTATCATCATTTCTGCGTATCTCATGAGGACGTCAAGAAGACAACATTTTGCACCAGATACGGGCATGCTGTTTGGACTAACGAATGAACTGCATTTATGACGGCGATGAACAACATATTTCACCTGTACCTTGATGACTTTTTTTTGTACCTTGATGACATCCTAGTGTACATCCCCACCTTGGAGGAGCATAACGGACATCTTCCAAAAGTTCTTGAAGTTTTACAAAGGGAGAATGTTTCAGACAAGTCTCAAAGTGTGACTTTGGTCGTCGTTCGATCAAATTTTGGGGTCACATCATCAGCGACGGACGGATCACCATGGACCCTAAAAAGGTGGAGGCGTTTGCTGATTGGCCAATGTCCACAAATGTTCGGGACGTCCAAGTGTTTTTTGGCTTCAGTAGCTACTACCGTCAATTCATAAGCCCACGCTCGAGTGTCAGCACCTCTTTCCAAACTCACTAAAAAAACCACTGAGTGGAATTGGGAGAGGAACGAACAATAAACGTTCAACTCTTTGAGAAATGCTCTGACCTCAGTGCCAGCCTTATGGCAGATTCAACGGTGGATTACATCATGGTCACCGAAGCGTCCGATTGAGCCATCGGAATGGTTGTCCTCCAAGACAATGGCGGTGGAGAACAACCAGTCGCATATACCGTAGTGTCCTTTCCATTCGACTAAAATAATTATCTCCCTTCATCTATTCAAGCACCTATGTAATTCTGTTAGTTTGGACAAATCACTTGTAAACTTGAGAAAACCCAATTCCTCCACAAACAGTTTCACATTCTGTGCGCAGTCTCCAGGGACTGCGGACAGAATGTGGAAAATCTATGGTATGCAAGCAATCTCCCGTGGACTGCACGCGGACGTAGAAGAAAACTTGCTTCAAAGCGTGCTACGAATCTAGCTACACAGAGATTTGTGATGCAAGCTATGAATGTAATTGCAAAGCAACCTGCGACATGCGACATTGCCCTTGACATTTGAACGTTCGAGATTTGACAAGCAAAGTCCTAGGGACGATGAAGGACGTGAATGGGAAGTTCAACCAAAATAAGATACTTCAAATATGCCAGGGTCTTTAGACAAGGAGGTCCAAAATCCCAAGGCTGAAAATGATAGTTGAATTTAACTGTCACTCAGTTCTGTTCTGGAAAATAGGCAAATGTGAAAGACACTACGATATGTCAAGAGAAATACGTGGGCCGGTACTCAACTTCAAAGGAAAAAAAAAAAAGAATGCATGCATTCGACCACACAATCAAGACATGGAGGTCCTACTTGGAATTCCAACAATGCATCATCCGCACTGACCGTCATACCCTGAATTATCTCAAGACTCAGCCAAATCTGAGTCATCAACAAACTCGATGGATGGAATTCCTCGACTCCAACTTCGACTACGACATCAAATACCAACCTGGAAAAAAGAGATCATGCGGATGCTCTAACTTGGCAACCAGGTTTGATTGCTGAGATCAGCACGTTGCCCATCAAATGAGACCCGTACCTCTCGAGGTTGTTTGCAAAGTGTTAGGACGTGAGTGGGGGGTACAAAAAGATCAATTTCTGATTCGACGACTCCTATTGGCAACGTCAATTCACTCGTCTTGTTGTTGGTCCACAGAACGAGGAGCTACGGGGGATTCTATTGGAGGAATACCACAATACTTATCCAAGTGGAAACTTCAGCAAGGACAAGACGCTCAAGAATCTGGCATAACACTACTGGTGGGAGAAAATGCAAACCAATGTGTCAGCTTTCTGCAAGTCGTGCGGCACTTGTCAAAGAGAAAAATCTCAGTGCACGAGGTCACCCGGTCCACCCCAACCCTACCTCTCGGATGGGATCATGGGTCGACATCAACATGGATTTTTTCATGGGATTGCCCGCCACTCCTAAGAGGTAGGATGCCACCCTCGTCATGGTGGACAGGTTTTCTAACATATTGCACTTCATCCCAATAACGAACACCGTCACCACAAAAGAAATAGTATGGATGTTTCTAAATTAGATTGTATGGTTGTACTGCATGTAACATACCATCATCAGCAATAGAGAAGCATGAATCACCAGCTTTTCTTTGTGTGAATTGATGACGCGTTATGGTAGTAAGATCCAGGTATCATCGGATCCTCAAACCAATGGGAAAACAGAGCAGACCAATCAAATGTTCAAATAACTCTGCACAGTATAGGAGCCGCACGACATTGATTGGACAGCGAAAGATCCAACTGCCAAACTCGCATACAACTCTATCACATCCACCACAACGAGTACAAATTTGTTCAAAGTGGTCTACGAAAAACTCCAGGCCACACTGGTAGTATTACAGAGTTAGAGCAACATTCCCGCGGTTGATATCCACCGTAGGAGCTTCTCAAGCATTTGGGAGGAAATACAACAGACCCTCGCGATGACACAAGAAACCATGAAGTGAGTGGCCGACAGGCCACTCACTTCAAGGCCGTAGCAATGAAGTGAGCTGTCGATGGCGTCCTCCTCCGCTCGACCAATATCACACTCCACAGACAGGACTTTCCAAAGCTCAAACGATGGTGGTTGGGACCATTTGAGATTGAGAGAAGGCAACCCCTGTCGTTGCTCGACATCACCTGCCTGCAAGCATGTTTTTCATCTCATTTTCCACACCAACAAGCTTAAGCACTACCGGGACCCTAGCACAAACTTCCCCGGCAGAGACGTGGCACCTCCATCTCTTGTACAAGTGGACAGAGATAAGAAAACTGGCATTGAAGATGTAGTCAGACATCGACGCCATGGAAAAACAACATAGTATCTGGTCAAGTGGCACGGTTACTGTTATGTACCAGACGTACACGAGTCCTTCATCTTTACAAGTGGGTATTTCTGTCATTACACAAATACCCCACTGTGAGGCACGACCACGATTTTCACTCCGAAGGTCAAGGGCAATTTGGTCGACTGCCCTCACCCCTGGTGATCCTTCTCGCACTTTTGACAACTTTGACCACTTTCAAGAATCATCGACAGAATTGTCACAACCTTTCAGTCGACTTCTCAAGGCATTGAGCAATATCAAGAGTAATGCATCTCGGATCTTCGCCATTGATCTTCAAAGACCCTTGATTCATCGGCGGCGCTTCTCAATCCGACCACTCACAACATGACTCCACACGCATCACTCGACAACCAACTCGACGATCCCGACTGCATCTCATTTGTAACTCGACACTTGTATATATATATATATATATATATGTGTGTGTGTGTGTGTGTGTGTGTGTGTGTGTGTGTGGGTGTGTGTGTGTGTGTGTGTTCGATAATTTTGACACTTGTCATCGAAGTACTTTTATCACTAGTCAAAAAGTGCTCAAGTGTCCCTAATTATCAAATCATGTTCTACCTTGCAACTTCTACATGTTCACCATCTATGCTCCATTCGGCATAACATTTGGTATCAGAGTGCAACAGTGTTGGAGAGGCATCTGACTACTTTACCCATCACGAGGATCACCTTGCACAAGACATCAACACATTGCGTACGTCAAGACCTCACAGACTTTGCGACTACGACGTGAAGCAAGCGTCTGCATCCGGTGACAACGACTTTTGTGATTGAGGAGCATGACGTGCCTATGCACGCGAATCGTGAAGCAATAGCGAATACTGGCGTGGCAGGCTATGTGGCATCTGGATCAACCACGATGGCTCCGACGACCAACCCGGTCATGGATCCGAAGGCGGTAAGCCAACCGCCCTTACCGATGGCCTCAGTGTCTGCAGCAATTATGATTAGTGGCACCGAACGATAGGCGCGGATCAATGAGGAACCGGCAAACTTTATCTTCGTGCTCGAGGGGATCAACAACCATCAGTTTCAAAAACTCAACATCGCAATGGAGGCTCTTTGTAATGCAAGTACATGAGAGGCGGTGCTCGTTGAGAGAAATACTCAACTCTAAAACGAACCCAAGATTCGTCCGGCCCCACCTAAACCGTTTGATGCTGCAAATTCTGAAGGATCGACGGTTCAGATGTGATTTTTGACCCTGGAGGTTTACTTCACCGCTGCTAAGGTCAATGACGATAAAAATAAGATTAACCTCTTCTCTTTGTTTTCACATGGCATAGCTAAGTTGGTGGTATGACATAAAGGACATCCAACGGCAGCAAAAGATTGGTGGGGCCTCATTGACGGCCAACCGCGCCCGTCTTATATCGCCAACCGCGGGTGGTCTACCCTTGGAGGAGATCAACCCACAATGGCAAGGCGTGCTGACGCCACCAACCGACTTGAGCAAATTCTCGTGCGTAATGCTTGCACGTTTTGGATGGTTGAACAAGAAGTCTGACGCACGGTACAAGCTCCAACGTCTCCGTGAGCAGTCCAGCATGGCAGAGTACATGCAAAGATTATGCGAGAGCATCATTGGTGCAGACATCACCCTCAACAAACTTTATTTTTACTACAACAAAAGCCTCAAACGTGACATCCGGCGAGCGATCACCATCTTCAGCATCCAAAACGACTTACCACAAATGATCGCAGCAGCAAAAAGGATAGACATTGTTGAATACAACGCTCAGATCCAAGAATCCTACGGCTGGCGACCTCCCAACCACAATAGTCATCGGAACAAAAAAGCCAGTCGGGGGACTCCTCAACTCCCATAGAAGTGGAAGCCGTTGACCAGAGAGATACACACACCTGCTACAATTGCAGAAAAGTCGGGCATATCGCTCAAAACTGCAGAGGTAAGCAACTGGCCAGAAGGGGGGAAAGTCGTAGAAAAATGATTCGGGAAACGGCAAAGGGCAATATTAAAAGGTGTGACTCTTGTCCGACAAGAGATATCTGTGTCGAACGATCGCCCATCTGAATGGCTCATGACACTACAGAGGGTTTTTTAGAGAAAAGCTCGACAAGGGGTGTAAGGACGACCATCTTGCAATACTGCTAAAAGTGAAACCCTGAGGTTACAAGATTCGCATAACGGTACGAGCACTATTAGATGGAGAGGCCTCTCACAGTTTTGTAAGCAACGACATGGTTCGTAAGCTGGGTTTGCAGACTCAACTAGGGGTGCTTGAAGGGAAAATTGTCGATGAAAGATTACAGATACGGAGACTTTGAGATCCTCTAGGACTGAAAGTAGGAGGTTTGCGCGATGTAGCGGTCTGGAGGTCTTGTCCGGTGAATGATCAAAAAATCATCCTCGGATGTGATTATCTATACCAGCACAATCCACATATCAACAAGAAGAGTGATGATTTCTACATGGAAATCAACAACACCAAGTGAAAACTCGCGCGCATGGGGTAGCATATGACAGTGGAAGCAGCAGAGGTGGAAGTAACAGAGGAAGCCGCATCTACCAGGAAGCGACAACCTATGTAGCCGATATCGCTCAATGTGTCCAAGCATTGTATCCGAAGAGGGGCTCATGCATGGCTCGTACATCTCAAACCAATGGAAGAAGCGAAAGTGGTAGCAGCTAACTCATCACCCTCATCGGCCTCATCGGCATCAACAAAGTTCTCATGGTTCCCGAAGAGTTCGCACCACTCATCCAAGAGTTTGCGAAAATCTTTCCCGATGAACTACCCGAAAACCCTACCACCTCATCGAGACATTGACCATTACATCGAACTGAAAGCGGGAAACCGACCCACAATTCAAGGGACATATTGGATCAGCAACCATCAGCTAACCGAGCTGAAAAGGCAACTCGACGAGATGCTCATCCAAAGGTTCATCCGCCCATCCACGTCACCATACGCCACACCAGCATTATTCGTGAAAACAAAAATTGGCGAGATGCGAATGTGCGTGGACTGCCGGGCATTGAACGACGCTACCATCGAGAACAGGTGTCCCCTTCCCCTAGCCGACGAATTTCTGACCAACTCCGGGGAGCCCGAACTTTCACCAAATTCGACCTATACGGCGGTTACTACCAGATCTGTGTGGCAGATGCCGACATCAAGAATGCGGGCCAGCCACCCGTCTGCGCCCGCTGGCCCCTCTACGCTAGCCGTCCCGTCCGCGTCCGCTATCCTGAGTGGGCATGCCGCCTTGTCTGCACCTGATGGCCCCTCCGATCCGTCAGCTCCGTTCGCGTCAGTTGACAGACCCGGGTCGGGACTGACAGTCCCATCTATGTCAGTTCGACAGTCTGCATAGTCTCCGCTCCAGGATGCGTCCAAGACATCAATCGACTCGCTCCCAGCCGCTTCCTCTCCTCCGCCTTCCGCCCGAGCACGCTACACACGTGGCCCGGACGGGTGCCTCCGACCCAGGCCATCAGTGAGCACACAGGCCGCCACCTCATGCCCTCTCGCGCCAGGATCCCCTATCACCTCATGAGGCTCCTTGCCTCCAGGTAGACCCATTCCCACAGTCGTGAGTGGGGACCCAGGCACCAAGGCCCTTGGCTTGGCCACATTGGCTATCACTGTAGACCTCCACCCGGGCTCGGTACTGGGCTACGCCATGCTCCATCACGAGCAGTGACATGTTGTCACAGCCACCCTCACGCGCATGCCACCTGGGGGTCGGAATGCGCACGCCCTCACTGTCCGCCCCACGGTACGCCCGAAGGATCTGGCCACCTTACGTGAGGCTCGGGCTTCTTCGGAGGCCGTACACTAGGAGGTTGCATGTGCCGACGAACTTGCCGCCATTCAGCAGTATTAGGTCTACGAGCTCGTTGACCTTCCCTCGTGCTGAAAGGCCATCGGCGCCAAGTGGGTCCTCCGGCACAAGTGGAAGCGAGACGGATCCCTGGACAAGTATGAGGCCTGTCTTACGGCCAAGGGATTTGCTCAGGCTCCTGGGGTGGACTATGACGACATCTTCACCCCGATTGGCCAGTTCTCCACTAGACGGGTATTGTTCGGTCTGGTTGCCCAGCATAGGTGGGATTTGCATCAGATGGACGTGGGCAACGGCTTTCTCTATGGCTCACTGGAAGGCGAGGAACTCTACATGGTACAGCCCCTAGGCTTAGATGATAGTTCTGGCAGGGTCTGGCGACTTTAGAAGGCCCTTTCTGGCATGAAGCACTCGCCTCACTGCTGAAACCAGGAGATCAGTCGCACGCTTCTCAACGGCGGCCTGCTTCGTAGCATCATAGACCCCGCACTCTTCGTCAGCCCGAGAGGCCAGCCCTTCATCGTCGTCCTAGTCTATGTCGACGACCTCCTCATTGGGTCGCCAGATGCAGCTACCATCCAGTATGTCAAGGACCTGTTGCATGCCGACTACAAGATGAAGGACCTCGGGCCTACCCGAGTGTTCTTGGGCACGGAGTTGAAACACAACCGCTCCCAAGGCATCCTACACATCCACCAGGCCGCATACGTCCAGACCCTGGCCGCTCGCTCCGCCGAGGCCATACCCCTCGTGCCGAGTGCATCCTCACCCATGTTGCCCGATGGGCAGGCAATGCTAAAAAGCCTCGACCCAGCCGTTGTGGGGGGGGGCAGTTGATGTGACCTCGTACCTCAGATTCATCGGGTCACTGATGTACATGGCGATGACGATGCGGTCAGACATCGCGTTTGCCATCAACCTCATGGCGGAGTTCTCCCAAGAGCCACATCACCTCCATTTTGAGGCCGCAATCCACGTACTATGCTATGTCGTCTCGACTCCACGACAAGGCCTCATGTACCATCGGTAGCTGTCCGTTGTCGTAGTGGGCTACACTGACAGTGACTGGACTGGAAGCTAGGATGGCAAGAGCCACACTGGCTGTATCTTTCCCATTGGCGGCACAGCTATGTCCTGGCTGCATTGCACGCAACACTATTGAGGATGAATATGTGGCTCTTGGTTCTGGCGCATGTGAGAGCGTGTGGTTGTATCGTATGTTGTCCTAGTTGCGTCGGTCTGTTGCATCCATCACGTTGCGATATGACAATGAGAGTGCCATGACCATCGTCGACAATGACGACGAGCATCACACAAGAACAAAGCACATTCATGTTGAGTATCACTATGAAAATTCGTTGTAGCACGGCGGTAGCGTGAGCATTGTGTGGGTTGAGACAGCACGGCAGTTTGCTGACTTCTTAACGAAGGCACAAAAGCGCGACTAGTTCAAGAAGGTTGTGAGTGCGGTCGGTGTGCGTCCGTGAGTTGCTCTCTCTCTCTCTCTCTCTCTCTCTCTCTCTACCCCTGCCCATGTATTGCCTCTCCTAGGGGAGTCTTGCCCGCTTGGTCGATGTACCCGTTGTCTGTCCATGTGCATTCTGCTTCCGAGTCATGGGGGAGTTTCTGTTTTCGCGCATCTCTTATTGTGCTTTGTTGTGTCCTCCCAGTTTGTATACATCGACGTGCAGATGACTGACGATGAGACGCAACGCTGCTGGAGTGTCGTCCGGTGGAGCCGACGCATGCACAGGTCTGCACGCACTTTTCTGGATCCTCTTCCCTCAAATGAATGACTTGCTCAGCTCCATCGATACGCCTCCTCAACAGTCACGCCGCTAGCAGTCACTGCCACTGCAGATGCTGCCTGCATGCGTCTTGTTCTAGATCTGACTACATGGCTACATTTGAAGCGTCATGTCCTGCTTAGGGTCCGAGTCAAAGGTTATTCGGGCACTGTTCTGATCGGGGTCATTTTAGCCTAGACGCTACTTAGGTTTAGGCAGCCATTTCTCCTTGCTACAATTTTTCTGGGTGATTCTGATCGGTTGACTCGTTTGCACCATGGGTATTTAGGTATGGTCCAGTTTCTAGGAAAAACGGACGACGCTCAGGTTTGTGGTCATCTAGTGCCTGGCAGGGCTCACCGAGAAAACCCTGTATGCCAGAAAATAGGTCATTTTATTGATCTGTGAAAATCTCGACCCCCCCTGTTTTGTCACCCGTGATCCTCATATACCCCTCCGTCAGAACAACAAGCCTCATTCGCCCCTCCATGGAAACAATCAGCCTCATACCCCTCGGTCGGAACAGTAAGCCCCATTCACCCCTGTTCGGCAACAACAATCCCTATCTTCCCCCCCCCCCGTTTTCACCATGCTCAAACAACGACGCATGTCGCTGCTTAAGCATGGCGAAATCGGGCATGCTATGCTGTAATGCGGGCCTCTATGGCGGACGTCGCCATGGAGGGTCGCGATAGCATCAAGGGGTGGAGGGGAGGGGGGAGGGGGAGATTGCCGGCTGACGTCCGTCGGTCAGCACTTTGTCAACCCCCCCCCAACCCCTGCCTCTTGCAACCCACTTTCCCACCCACCCACCCGCCGACCGAGGCCCTCGCGACTGAGGGCCGCAATGGAACGGGTCGCCGGTCGGCTGCCAAGAGGCGAGGGGGAAGTGGTAGGGGGACTTCGGCGCGGATTCCGGCCGACGGGCGTCCATAGGAATCCTAGCTCCATCAGTGGGGAGTCGAAAATCCATTTTTGTTTTATTTTGCATTTTGTTCAACTTTACACCCTCATTTAATATACAAACTATAGACAAACCCACCCCCAAATTACACTCGATGTTCTAGAGTTCATTTTTGCGCAGACACCTGTTAGGCCCCGCGGTAGTGTGGCCCAACAGGTTCCCTTTCAACGCATGGGGAGTCTCGGACCCCTATGCAAAATCCTTGCAAACCACTTCCGAAAAATGACAAACCATTCTATTAAGGAGGTTGTGATGATCGGGTAAAAAAGGTGGCGTCACCATGTGGAAGCCGCATCCATGCGGCGTCGACATGCAGACATAAATGCTAGGCAGCAGGTTGGGGCAGCAGCGTTGTTGATACAGCGTGCGGGCTTCCACGCTAGTTGCTTAAGTCAGCTGCCCCCTCAGTCTGCTGCTCTAGAGACTAAGTTTGGAAGCTCTGGGTTTGTTACTCAGAAGTGTGTGCGCCAGTGTTAGCGCCAGAAAGCAGCTGGAAACGCGAAGTAACTGATTAGCAATCAAGAATGAGCAACAATGGGAGACCCCTCCAAGTTCTAGCTCCCCCCCACTAGTGTAGAAGTTGTTACTCAGCTAACCAGCCAATCAGAAAATAGCTCTGGGCCTATTTTCTGGCAGGCAGGGTTTTCTCGGTGAGCCCTGCTAGACGCCCGACAGCCCAAAACCCGGGCGTCGTCCGTTTTGCCTGAAAACTGGGCCATACCATAATACCAACGCTGCAAACGCAGTCTTGCGGTCAGAATCAGCTAGAAAAATAGTAGCAAAGAGTTATGGCTGCCCGAACCCGGGCAGTGCCTACGGTGGTCCATGATGCCGAATAGGGCCATGCAGCATGCAACAAGGACCCTAGGCAGAGCATGACGATGCAGACACGATGGGACGCGCTGGACGCATGCAGACAGCAACTACGGTGGCAGTGACCGCCGGCAGCACGACCGCCGAGGAGGCCTGCCGATGGAGCTGAGCACGTCGCCGGAGAGAGGAGGCTCCAGCGAACTGCGAGTAGACCTCAACGTGCGTCGGCTCCACCGGATGACACTCCATCAGCGTCAAGTCTCGCCGTCAGTCATCTACACGTCGATGTACACAAGCCGGGAGGACACAACAGAGGACAATGAGAGATGCGCAAAAAACCAACACTCCCCCATGACTCATAGGCGTAGTGTACATGGGCGGGCAGAGAAACGGTCAACACCCAGACTCCCCCAAGGTACGCAGAGACGAAGGCAAAGACAGAGAGGGCAACTCACGGACGCACGCGGACTGAACTCACAGCCTTCTTGAACGAGTCCCGCTTCAGTGCCTTGGTCAGGAAGTCAGCCAGCTGCCGTGCTGTCTCAACCCATACGATGCTGATGCTGTCGTCATGCAACAACGAACGCACATAGTGATAACCAACATTGATGTGCTTTGTGCGTGTGTGATGCACACCGTCATTGTC
>SZWC01002286.1:200628-237502 GCA_023375785.1 Penium margaritaceum
GCGTGCGTCGTCTGGGTGGCGCAACCGTAGTCGAAGGTGCTCGTGAGGCCAGTGGGCGGAGATGCCCACCTGGTCCACGGGAGTAGCCTGAGTCTGAGCTGACCGACGGTTTTGGCACAGGGAGGGAAGGTGCTGTCTCTGGAGACGCTGCAGGCGTGGGCGAGACAGGCGCGGCAGGCGCGGGCGAAACAGTCGCTGCAGGCACGGACGAGACGGTCGCGGCAGGCGCGGGCGAGACAATCGCAGCGGGCGCGGGTGAGGCAGGCGCCGCAGGCGAAGAGGCGGTAGGTGCAGCCCCGGCAGGCAAAGCAGGCGCTGCAGGTGCGGGCGAAGAAGGCGCTGTAGGTGCGGGCGAAGCAGGCATTGCAGGTGCGGGCGAAGCAGGCGCTGCAGGTGCGGACGAAGCAGGCGCTGCAGGTGCGGGCGAGGCAGTCGCGGCAGGCGCGGGCGAGGCATTTGCGGTAGGCGCGGGTGAGGCAGGCGCGACAGGCGCAGGCGAGACAGTCGTGGCGGGCGCAAGCGGGGCAGGCGTAGAGACTACAGGCCCGACAGCAATGATGGCCGGGTCAATGGTGGCCAGCGACGGTCCCACCCCGGAGGCACCCCGGACGGACTCACCCTGTGGGGTAGACTCCCCCATCCGATGGGAGGCCTCACAGGTGGGAACGTGAGACGCTGCCTGGGTGAGAATGGCAGACAGGTCGCGGTACGACAGTGCCTAAAAAAACAACGCGTCGCGCGACTCAACGATGTGGTGGCGACCCGCATCCCAGAAACGCCACGCTTTGGAGCGCGAGGAGACACCGAGGAAGGCACACATCCGGCCGCGCGGAGAGACCTTGGACCCCTGCTGGTCCTCGGTGTACCAGACACAGGACCAAGGAACCCCAGACGCGAGCAAGCCTGAGGTCCGCACGGTGACCGAACCACAGCTCATACGGTGTGACGTGGTCCGGCAAGGGACCATGCGGGAGGCGGTTCCAAACCCACGTCATGTAGGCGAAGCCCTCGAAGGCGAAGGACTCCGGGAGACTGCAGTCAGTGCACATGGCGCGAACCGCGTCCTCCATGGTGCGGTTCCAGCGCTCGGACACACCGTTCTGCTGTGGCGTAGCAGGGGCCGAGAGCTAGTGACAGATACCAAGCTCGGCGAAGTGAGTGGTCAGCTCACCGAGATACTCACCGCCGCGGTCAGAGCAGAAGGTGTAGAGGGAGTGACGAGACTGACGCTCGGCCATCACGAGCCACAAGCGCACGGCTAGAGCGGCATCACTCTTGTGCCGGAGGCAGTAGACCCACCGCATGCGGGTGAAGTCATCCGTGAGGGCAAGAACATACCGACCACGGTCAGCGACAGACTCGACAGGGAGAGGTCCGAGGAGGTCTGAGTGGACAAGCTCCAGGGGACGCTGCGCGCGAGTGACGGAGGCAGGGTAGGTGCATCGATGCATCTTGCCCTGAGCGCAGAACAGACAGTCGGTCTTGGGCGGCTTCTCGAAGGAAGCCACGTCAAGACCGAGAGCGGGCTGTGTACGAATGAGCCTAGACACAGTGTCCGTGCTCACATGACACACGCGCCGATGTAACAGGCGCTGGTGGTCAGAAGACAACACCCCCGTGACAAAGACGCGGGCAGATGAGTAAGGGGAAGAGTCAGGAGCAGAGCAGCGCACGATGCGATACAAGTCATCCACAACAGAGGCACGCAACACAACCGTGGAAGTGTCAAGTGTAGTGATCGTGGCATCATCAATGGAGTGGTGAACAGAGAGACCCATCCTCGTGCAAGCACTGGCAGAGAGCAGGCTGAGCTCGAGATCAGGCACGAAAAGCACGTCAGAAAGATACACGGGACCAGAAGGACCATCGAACCATACGACCCCTGTCCCCTGAACAGGTAGTGACTGCCCAGAACCTGTCCGCACTGACCGAACAGACCCAACAGGACTAAGCACGACAAAGGCGGTACGGTCGCAGGTCATGTGGTGAGTGGCCCCTGAGTCAATGATCCAGTGGCCACTCGCCTCACGACCTGTGGTGGTCACGGTACAACGAGCAACGGAGCACGCTGCCTCTGCTGGACGCTCAGCAGGTGTGGCAGGANGGGACCAGAAGGACCATCGAACCATACGACCCCTGTCCCCTGAACAGGTAGTGACTGCCCAGAACCTGTCCGCACTGACCGAACAGACCCAACAGGACTCAGCACGACAAAGGCGGTACGGTCGCAGGTCATGTGATGAGTGGCCCCTGAGTCAATGATCCAGTGGCCACTCGCCTCACGACCTGTGGTGGTCACGGTACAATGAGCAACGGAGCACGCTGCCTCTGCTGGACGCTCAGCAGGTGTGGCAGGAGAGCGGGACAATGCACGATGATGCGACTCATCCAACCACTCTGTGCTGTCAGAATCATCCTCACCAGGTGACGCAGCCCCCCCACAAGTATGACCACGTGCCACAAACACAGATGGACAGTCAGTCTGTGGACCACTCGGCTGTGACAGCACACTCGCACCTCCCTCTGAGCGAAGTGCCAGCAGTCGACGTAGCTCCGCGATGGTCTGGTCCCTCGGGTCCGGCGTGGTACTCCCCCCGGATGGTGGAGGATCTGTCGCCGGTGCTGCCCCCGAGGTCGCTGCAGCACGGGCTGCTGCTCCAGTGTGGATCCGCTCCTCGTGGGCTGCCTGAAGACCGCGGGTGATCCTCGCCCAGTCCAGCTCCTGCTGACACTCAGTGTAGCGATGAGGGCCGCCGCAGTTGTGGCAGCGGACCGCCCGTCCGGTGCCACCGGAAGGCTGCTGCGGTCCCCTCTTCTTCTTCCCCTTCTTCCCCTTCACGGCTGCTGTAGTGGCTGTCGGAGTAGCAGGGGAGGAAGCGGGAGAGGCAGAGGTGGAGCTGGTGGGAGTGAAGGTGGACGACGGTGTGGAAGGCGTAGAGGACGTCGCTCCCACTGCTGTTGCGGCCATGGCGCCCTGCCGATGCGCGCGGGCTGCTTCGTCAGCTGTCGCGACCTGGATGAAGTACCGCTGCGCCCAGGGCAACAGCTGCAGGGTGTCGGACATGGACGCGAGGACGTCCTAGTCGAGGCGGGAGAAGGTGTCAGTGAGCTCGAGGCGCACTCCCAGCATGATGTTGTCCAGCGCCCAGAGCTGAGAGCCGCCTCCGGTGCCCCGACGAGTGTACAGACGCATGGCCCGACGCCAATAATCACCTGCTAACTCCGAGGATCCCTGATGAAGGGAGTGGAACTCGCGAAGGCGCGCTGACCGGGTTGCGTGAGTCTCTGCTGCAAAAAGGGTCAGCGCCAGCTCCCAGCCGCGGCGCGGGTATGCGCCTGCTCCTGTCCCAGGCGCGCCCAGGAAGGGGTGGAAGTCGACCACTGTCTCCTGTGGAACTGCGTACAGCAGTCCACGCATGGCATGCGCTGTCGTCTGGGACTGGAGCGGATCAGCCGTCTGGTACTGGCTGTGGTAGTAGGGCCAGACTCCCTCTGAGTCTGCCCATACCTGAAACAGCACCTCCCAACAGTCAAACCCTGCCTTTGTCATAGCGAGGCGGGGAAGTCTCGAAGTCCTTGGGTCGTCGCTCCGTGGGGAGCTGGACCTCTGGTGGTGCTAGGAGCGGGCGTGGGAAGGGCATGAAAGGCATCAATGTTGCTCCTCCAGCGGCACCCGAGACCTGACGCGGGTCGGTCTGCTGCTGCTGCTGCTGCTGCTGCTGCTGCTGTCCCCTCGGACTGGGCGCCGGTGTCTCAATGCGCAGGCTCCTCATCTGCTCCATCAGCCGGCGAAGCGCGTCCTCCCCAGTGGGAGGTGGCGCCTGATCCCACTCCTCGACCATGGACTCTCGTCTCTGCGCAAAGGCGGCAGTGGGGCCCGCAGACTCTTGGGCCGATGGGGTTGCCTCTCTCTCTCTCTCTCTCTCTCCTGGGCTGATGTCCCGGTTTCCCAGACAGAGAGACCAAGGCATCGCGGATCTGTCGCAGCGTAGTTGACTGCTCATCCTGGCGCTGGCGGAGTGACGACTGCTCCACCAGCAAGAAGTCAATCGCCTTTAAGCGTGGGCTGCGGCCCCCGCTCGTGACGGTGTCCTCCAGCTCCTTGCCCTTGGAGCTGCTCGGCTCCATGCTGAGGCGGTGTGAAAGTCGTCCGAACGCAGAACCGTCAGCGTTTCTCGCCGATTTAAGACGGTGGCAAAAGTCGACCTTCTGACCAAAAAATCGGCTAAGTGCTGAAAATTTAAAAATTTAAATTTTCACCACTAAAAATTGAAGGTTGTCCAAATGAAGCGAAATTTGGACCACAGAGGCGTCTGAGGATGCTGAAGACAATGGTGAAATCTTCGTCTTCAAAAAGTGGGGAAAAAGGCCAAAACGACGTGATTTTGTGCTCAGGCCGAAAAAATGAAGATTTCAAATCAGTGATGCGGAACGGTGAATTCTGGAGGCTACAAAGCTCCAAATGAGGCGAGAAAGGGCGCGATGGAAAGCTTGAGATCTAAGCTTTCCAACGAGCCATAGCGCGCAACGTTTGGTGGCTATTTGAGTCCGGCACAGGCGGGTGAAGAGAGGATGGCGGCTGACGCGATTTGCGTCTGCGGCTCCTCCACGTCCGTGCGGCTTCCAGGAAGCTGCACGGCTGGAGTCAGCACCTACAAAAGGTACTGGTGCCTCTGGTGCCTGAGTGGCCACGGCCGCCGCTGCTGCTGTTGCTCGCTGATGGTGCTGTTGCTCGCCCGGTTTGCGGCTCCAAGTCGCCACACGGGCGGCCTCGGACCGGCTGCTGCTGCGCGCAAGGGCTCCAACGGCCTCAAGCCGTTGTGGCACGCTGCAGCTGCAGCACGAACCTGCCGTTGCGGTTTCTGACGCATCAGGATGATGGCATATGCGTCGCTGCGTGCTCTTGTCGCTTCAAGCGACTCAGGGTGGTGATGGGTCCAACCAGGACCTGCTGCTGCTGCTGTGGGCTGCTGCCNGAGAAGATTCCAGGAAGCTTCCTAGCCTTTCTGCTTGCTAGCCTGACAGCACGGGTCTGGCTGGTTGACACACAGGTCATGCAAGGGACAACAAGGGTAGGGAGAGACACGTGCACTTGTATCTCAAGCTTCAACTGAAGTAAATGCAGAGAGGAATAACAAATGACAGGTCCACAGCATAAATAGCCGCCGTGGCTCACGGCGGGTGGCACACACGGCGGTGCCTGTCAACCTGAACCGGCCCAAAACCACTGTTTTGGCCATAATTCTGCGCACAAGCGTCCAAACGGAGCGCCGTCTGATCCTACGGATGCACGACAAAAAGACAGACACTACGACTGGTCACACGCCTACGTCCGGGAACAGCCGGAGAGTGTAAGAAAACAAACATATAAATCAGCCTGGCAGGGCTGTCCACCGAGAAAATCCTGAAGACCTCCAAACGTAGTCCGTGGGCTGTGGGAGCCCTCTGGTACGCTGGGTAGGCTGCCAGGCTGCCTCCAGCGGGTGGAGCATCACCTCAGGGAACTCTGTCTCCAGCTGGGTTCGCCTCAAGGATCTGCACGAGCATGGACACGGCCGAGTGGTCACAACCAACTGTACAACTGTGTATGACTGACAACATCACAACACTTCTATGTTCATACACGGTGACTGGTGACCCCCCCTGTTGCTGTTCATGCACACGCAGATCCTTGAGGGGCACGAAGACTTGTCGACAATTGGAGGCTGGCGAGTGTCGAGTCGGCGGCACTGCGGCAAAGAGAACAGGGCAGATGAGAAGAGCACCAATGCTCTCCAAGATGAAGAGGATGACCAATTGTTGCTAAAATTAGGATTGTGAGCTAGGATTTTAGTTCACACAATTTTAGAAAACTTGCGGGGTGGTTGATCAGATATTCTTTGTTGACGCCCATGCTGTCGAAGATGTTCGGACAGCTCTGCAAGGGCACATGAGTAAATTAGGAAGGTCTAGGTCACCTCCGCCGGTGGGATCGAGCGAGCGAGTTCGATGGAAGCTCGCTAGCTCGACGCTCGCCGACAGGGAGGCCTCCACCAACTTTGCCTGGCTCCTTGCCCTGCATTGGTTGTGTTGGTTGTACCTATCGGACACACAAGTGACCTCTTGACTCTGTCGACTCACACACTTCATCACTGCAAGTGACAAAGTAGACATGAAGCTCAAGGCGCATACATTGCTGGCCACACATCGTGGGCATCTCAGCCGGGTGCAAGAATGGTGCGAGCTCAGTTGTACTCAGTCTCATCTGCAAGCATGCTCGTACTTTTCAGTGTGTGATGATTAGCTCTCACATCAGAGAATTACTAGGGAGTATATGCACCATATACGATAGTGGTCGATGTGGTTGATTTTTGCTCTTTGCATGCTTTTAGCTTGGCGATCCAGGTTGTTGATCTCTTGGGACCACACGTCTGGTCTATACCAGCGTGTGAGAAACCGCATGGAGCTCGTTCGCTCCAGGGTCGAGTTCAATCCCTGGGTGGCGTCCGGGCCCCACGTCGAGAGCCTCGCGTGGGTGGCCCGGTCAACTGTGATTCATCACCTCGCCAGCTCCTTAATCACTTGTAGTTCTTTTTGCACCGTGGTCTAAGAAATGCTTCTAATATCTTGCCACTCACATCGCCATGGCTCTAGCGTGAGCGACTTCTGTGTGTTAGGGTGCCTATCTCGACAGTCTATCATTACCTTGTTGGTTTGTGTGGCTGCCACCCGTCACGACTGACGCCGATGGATTATGCATATACCCACGTTGGTGGTATATGGTGGAGGAGGGCGTGACGATACCATGTGCCTCCAGATTATACCAAGACTTCTCCAACACTTACGACAGCGCCGGCGAGACGCGATCGAAAACGGAAAATCTAGGCAGCAGGTTGGGGCAGCAACATTGTTGATGCAGTGTGCGGGTTTCCACGCTCCTTGCTTAAGTCTGCTGCCCCCTCAGTCTGCTGCTCTAGAGTCTAAGTCTGGAAGCTCTAGGTTTGTTACTCAGAAACGCGCGCGCCAGAGTTAGCGCCAGAAAGCAGCTGAAAACTGAAAGTAACTGGTTAGGAATGAAGAATGAGCAACAATGGGAGACCCCTCCAAGTTCTAGCTCCCCCCCCAGCTCTATATGGCTTGTTACTCAGCTAACCAGCCAATAAAAAAATAGACCTAAACCTATTTTCTGGCAGGCAGGGTTTTCTCGGTGAGCCCTGTCAGACGGCCAACATCCCAAAACCCATGCGTCGTCCGTTTTGCTTGAAAACCGGACCATACCATTATACTGACGCTTCAAACACAGTCGTGTGGTCAGAAACAGTAAGAAAATATCAGCAAAGAGTTATGGCTGCCCGAACCCAGGAAGTGCCTACGATGGTCCATGATGCCAACAGTGCCACGCAACATGAGACATGGACCCTAGGCAAAGCATGATGCTGCAGACGCAATGGTACAGTCAAATAGGCCTGTTAAACAGAGATAGAGACGAGATGTATCGATCTCAAACTCATTTTTTCTCACTTCGGTACGAGATGTCTCGTACCGGGTACAAAGGACAAGAAAATTTCGGTCTCGTACCGATTTGCATCAGGCTTGTCTCGGTCTCGCTCGCTCTTTCACAATTGCCAGGGGCAAGGGAAATGATGTGGCGAGATGGTCACATCTCGTCAGAACACACCCACTTTGCAACTACTACAATTTTGACTACGAGGAACGTTTTCGATAAGAGCTTAACTGAAAATATTTTCCTGAGCAAACTACTAAGTTCATCGGTCAAACCCGATATTCCAAAGTTAAGACATACCTCTTTTGCTACCTCGCCTGACAGTTGTATCTCTCGACCACTGGACACGACACATTTCCAAGACTTGCCGGCGCCTGACATGTGCAACAACTCACGTGGAGATAAAAAACATTATACGGAGAGCGGAAAGACTATTTTCAGCAGTGTGGAAATAACAGTGTACTTGTTGATCCTACTCGAAGAATCAGAAATTCATGGGTTTGTTCACGAAAAAAATAGCTACGTCATGTTTTGTAATGTTAGTGTTGACCCTTCGCGATCGTTTGCAAACATTGTGGGCCGCGCACTGGATCTGTCCTCTGACAGATCCAGTGCCTGATTGGTTCTTAAGGAATTGGCACACGTGGCAGGTCCATAGAGAAAAAACCGAGAATCACAATGCGGTACGAGATTCTCGTCTCGATATCGCATGACATGTGACATGTCTCGGTCTCGTCTCGTCTCGCGCGAGACAATTCGAGATTGTCTCGTGCCGTGCGGTACGAGACAACGAGACAAGACAAAATCGAGACAATCGAGACCGAGACCGGTCTCGATCTCGATTTAACACCATTACAGTCAAATCCAGCACCTGACTCATGCAGACAGCATCTGCGGTGGTAGTGACCGTCGGCGGCCCGACCGCCGAGGAGGCCTGCCAATGGAGCTGAGCACGTCGCCAGAGAGAGGAGGCTCCAGCGAACTGCGAGTAGGCCTCAGCGTGCGTCAGCTTCAACGGACAACACTCCAGCAGCGTCGGGTCTCGCCATCAGTCATCTGCACGCCAATGTACACAAGCCAGGAGGACACAATAGAGCACATTGAGGATGCACAAAAACCAACACTCCTCCATGTCTCACAGGCGTAGTGCATATGGACGGGTAGAGACACAGTCAACACTCAGACTCCCTCAGGGCATGCAGAGACACAGGCATGGATACAGAGCGCAACTCATGAATGCACACTGTCCGAACTCACAGCCTTCTTGAACGAGTCGCGGTTCAGCGCCTTGGCCAAGAAGTCAGCCAGCTGCCGTGCTGTCTTAACCCACACAATGCTGATGCTACCGTCATGCAACAACAAACGCACATAGTGATACTCAACGTTGATATGCTTTGTGCGTGTGTGATACACGGTGTCATTGTCGGTGATGGCCATGACACTCTCATTGTCACAGTGCAACGTGATGGATGTGACGGACTTACGCAACCTGGACAATAGACGACGCAACCACACACTCTCACACGCGCCTGAGCCATGGGCCATGTAGTCAACCTCGGCAATGCTGTGTGCAATGTACGCCTACTTGCCACTACGCCAAGAAACAGCCGTGCTGCCGATCAGAAAGATCCAACCTGTTCGACTCTTACCGTCCGGACTGCCGGCCCAGTCATTGTTGGTGTAGCCCACCGCAACAACAAACTGATTGCGGTGGAACATGAGATCCCGACGAGGAGTCGAAACGACATAGTGCAATACTCGGATCGTGGCCTCGAAGTGAAGGTGATGCAACTCCTGAGAAATCTGAGCCAGGAGGTTGACGGGGAACCCTATGTCTGGGCGCGTCGTCGTCGCCAAGAACATGAGTGACCTGATGACTCGCAGATACGTGGTCACGTCAACGGGCTCCCCCACAACGGCTGGATCAGGGCTCTTGAGCTTCACTTGGCTATCATGTGACATGGGTGAAGATGCGCTCGACACGAGGGACAGGTCCTCTGCGAAGCGAGTGGACAGGGTTTGCACATAGGTAGCCTGGTGGACGTGCAGGATGCCCTGGGAGCGATCATGCTCGAGCTCCATGCCCAGGAAGACTTGGGCACACCCGAGATCCTTCATCTGGTAGGCGGTGTGCAGCAGGTCCTTGACACGCTGGATGGCACCCATGTCTGGCGACACAATGAGGAGATCGTCGACGTAGACTAGAACAGCGGCGAAGGTCTGGCCTTGCGGGCTGACGAATAGTGCGGGGTCAGCGGTGCTGCACAGGAGGTCACTACGGAGGAGCGTGCTGCCAATCTCCTAGTTCCAATACCGAGGTGACTGCTTCAGGCCATAAAGGGCCTTCTGCAGCCGCCTGACTCTCCTCGTGCCGTCGTCGAAGCCTGGGGCTGCACCATGTAGAGCTCCTCACCCTCCAGCGAGCCATGAAGGAAAGCGTTGTACACGTCCATCTGATGCAGCTCCCATTCATGCTGGGCAACTAGGCTGAAGAGCATCCGGCTAGTGGAGAATCGACCAACTGGGGCAAAGATCTGGTCGTAATCAACCCCGAGGACCTGAGCAAACCCCTTGGTTGTGAGACGGGCCTTGTACTTGTCCAAGGACCCGTTTGGCTTCCATTTACGTCGGAAGACCCACTTGGCACCGATGGCCTTTCGACCTGGAGGGAGGTCGGCGAGGTCATACACGTGGTGCTCCCGGATAGGAGCGAGCTCGTAGGCGTAAGCATCATCCGAATGTGTGGCCTCAAGGGAGGCTCAAGCCTCTCGTAGGGTGGTTGGGTCCTCTGGGCGTGATATGGAGCGGATCGAGAGAGCGTGTGCATCTCGAGCTCCAGGTGGGATGCACGCGAGTACAGCCATAATGGCATGCCGATGCTCGTGATGGAACATGACGTAGCGCAGTGCGGAACATGGGTGAAGGTTTACAATGATGGCCGAAGTGCTCAGGCTGAGAGCCTTGGTGCCAGGGTCCTCACTCATGACCATAGGAGGGAAGGAGACACGTGGAGCAACAGGGGGTCGAGGCGCCGCAGGGCTCGGTGCGGCGGTCTGCACACTCACTGATGGCCTTGGTCGGAGGCTGCCGCCTGGGCCAGGCGTGTAACATGGTAGAGCAGGAGATAGCACCGATTTCGACGGGTTAACAGTGGCGGACGGGGCTTTTAGCACGGAGGGAAGAGCAGACGCGACTGGGGCTGCTGGTTTGGAGGGGCCAGCGGACGTGACTGGAGCTACTGGCCCGGAGGGGCCAGCAGGCGCGACTGGAGCTGCCGGCCTGGAGGGGCTGGCGGACGCGACTGGGGATGCCGGCCTCGAGGGGCCGGCGGGTGCGACTGGGGCTGTTGGCCCGGAGGGGCCAGCGGGCACGATTGGTACTGCCGGTCCGGAGGGGCCCAGCGTGTGCGACTGGTACTGCGATCTCGAGGGGCCAGCAGGCGCGACTGGGGCTGCAAGCCCGGAGGGGCCAGCGGGCGCGACTGGTACTGCCAGTTCGGAGGGGCCGGCGGGCGCGACTGGGACTGCTGGTCCGGAGGGGCCAGCAGGCGCGACTGGGGCTATTGGCCCAAAGGGGCCAGCGGATGCAACTGGAGCTGCTGGCCCCACGAGGCCAGCGGGCGCAATTGGGGCTGCTGGCCCCAAGAGTCCAGCGGGCGCAACTGGGGCTGCTGGCTCGGAGGGGTTAGCGGGTACGATAGGAGCTACCAACTAAGAGGGGCGAAGTGATTTTTCACTTCGAAGTGACAGGACGGAGGACGAACTCACCACTCCCCCACGCGACAGGAGGGACACGGACGAACCGGAATGAATAAGATTGCATGGAAATAACTCCTCAAAGAAGAGGGCATCGCGGGACTCGACGATGCAGGTCCGGGACGGATCCCAGAAGCGCCAGGCCTTGGACTGACGAGAGACACCGAGAAATGTGCAAGGACGACTGCAAGGATCGAGCTTGCTACCCTGCTGCGGGGCGGGTAGCCACACGATGGCCACGCAACCCCAGAAGCGAGCGAGGCGGAGGTCAGCGCGCTGACCGCACGAGTGCTGGTACGGCGTGGACTGGCGGGGAAGAGGCCCGTGGGGAATCCGGTTCCAGACCTATGTCATATAAGCCATGGCTTCAAAGAAGCCATCGGAGAGACCAGACTCAACCCGCATGGTGCGGAAGACGTCAGCCATAGTGCGGTTCCACCACTCAGAGGGAAAGTGTCTGTGTCAAGGCCCTTGGCTGGTTGGGTGCGGAGCATGCTATCAATGACAGCAGAGTGGACATGGCAAAGGCGGTGGTGCAGGAGGCAGGTGTGCTGCGGAGAGAGCGTACTGGTGACAAACACATGGCTTGTGGCGGCCGACGGGGAGGGGACAGAAGGAGAGGAGGATAGGCGGGGGACATGCCACAGGTTGCCACGGGCGGTGGCGTAAAGAATGAAGAGACCAGACGGGCGCAAAGACACAGTGCCAATACCACGCGAGTGCACAACATCCATGCTAATGCGGTCAAGGGCAGTAACGGACAGGCGGTTGAGCTTAAGACCCAGAGCAAAGAGGACATCAGTCACAAAGACATCACCGAGAGGACAATGGAAACAAACGACGCCGACGCCGCGAACAGGTAGCACCTGTCCAGAGCCCGTCCGGACACCGGAGACATCGCCAACAGGACCAAGAATACTTAAGGCCTTATGAGAGGCCGTCATGTGATGCGTGACTCTTTAGTTAATGATCCAGGTCTCGGCAGGATCCTGGACCGGAGTCGCCAGATCACTGACAGTCACATGGCAGTAAACCAAAGCTACGGATGCGGTGGAAGGGGGCGCAAACCGAGACTGCCAATCATCAAGCCACGCAACGTCGTTATGAAGGGGGTAGAGGAGATCACGGAAGACGGTGAGACAGACGAAGAAGCAGAACATGATCGCAGCTCAATCTCAGTCAAGCAGGGTGAGGGGGACGAGCAAGAGGTGACGCAACTCACACTTCCCTTGGGGGGGGAGGGCGAGGCAAGCCGAGCTGAAGCGCAATGAACTACTCCGGCTGATGCTCACACGTGGACGGCCCGGGAGTGTAGACTAAGTGTGGAGTGACAACGCCTGAGCCTGGATAAAAGGAGGACGATCCCGGTGAAGGGAACGGAGGTGCCGACGGCAGCGGGTGATGCTGTTGTGGAGCTGGCGTCTACGGGACCGGTGTGGTGATCGAAGGAATGAAACTTCTGGATGGGGTCAAGGCGTCAGGGGCAGTGGCTGCTATGGTGACAAAGGCGAGAGGACTCTCCCGCTGGTGACGCATGGTGGTGATGACGCCCGCATCGTCTGTCGGTAGTGGGCACGTGTACCGCCCATGCTCTGGCTGGCCAGAGTTGTGGCAGACCGAGCCACCACTGCTGGACCCAATCGACTGCTACTATTGCTGCTGCTATTGACCCTTTCCCTTCTTACTCCATTTCTTCTTCTTCCCAGGCGACGAGGAGCTGGTGGAGGTATATGTCGCGGGGGAAGCGGTGGCCACTGAAGTGACGACAAGGGAGACAAGGGTCTCTGTGCGCTGGAGGCGAGACTCTAGATGAGCTTCCTCAATCCAGAGGAAGATCTCGTATGCCCAGGGCATGAGGGTGCCCTAAGCCGCCATGGTGGAAAGGATATTCTGGGAATATTGCACGAAAACATCCGCGTACGCGCTGATGGCACCGCACTTGATGGTGAGGAGCGCGGCCAGAGGGGGTGGAGCAGAGGTATAGAGGCGACGGAGGATGTCCTCAGCCCGCTACCAGTAAGCAATGACTGTCTCGGTCTCTTCCATGTGGAGGGAGTTGACCACCCGTAACAAACTGCTGGTCTCAACCTTATTGGACTGGTGATAGCAGCAGTCGACGCCTGTGGACTGCTCCTGCTGCTGTTGCTCTTGCTGCTACTGCTACTACTGATGGTGATGGTGGTGGTGGTGCTGCTGCTGCTGGTGCTGTAGTTGTTGCAGCTGCTACAGGAAAAGGGGGGGTACCCCCCTTGGAGGTCCCCCCAACAGCGGAGGATCCCTTCCCACTGGGGCTGTTCGCCATGGTGGATTTTGGTGCCCCCTCTCTTTGTTTTTTTTTTTGTGCTGCTGATGTCAGCAATGATGTCACCCTAGGATGGATGACGTCAGCAGCTCCCGGTGCGTTATCTACAAGGTTGCAGCTGTCGAGTTTCTTCTTCCCTCTCCCCTTTATTGTGTGTTGATGATTTCAGCAGTGATATCAACAGTGACGTTAGTAGCAGGATGCTGACGTAAGCAGCGGCCATTGTTGGGGCCATTGTGGCACGGTTGTAGCTGTTTCTACTATTGATGCCGCTGCTATTGCTGTTGGTGCCTTTGCCGCTGCTACTACTGATGCTGCTGCTGCTGTTACTACTGTTGTTACTACAGCTGCTGTTGCAGCTGCTACTGTTGTGGCTGCTGTTACAACAGCGGCTGCTGTTGCTATTGCTGGTGCTACTACGTGCTACTGCGGTTGCTATGGCTGCTGTAGCAGCTATTGCAGCTGCTCCTGGGGTGGGGGAATCGTTTTCTTTGTTTTTTTTCATCTATCACAACGAGCTTTGCTGCTCGCTGTGAGCAGAAGGCTGCGAGCAGCGAGCTCGCTGCTCGCTGTGAGCAGAAGGCTGCGAGCTGCGAGCTCGCTGCTCGCTGCCAGTAGCCTACTGCTTGCTTCTAGCAACGGGCTCGTTACTTGCAGCCTGTCGCTCATAGTGAGTGGCGAGCTACGAGCAACAGCAGCCGCTGCTGGCTGCTGCTGTCTGCTGCTTGCTACTGCTGCTGTTGCAACCAACTGCTACTGTTATTGCATGCTGCTGCGGCTACTGTAGCTTGCTGTTGATGCTGCTCGTTGCTGTTGCTACTACTCGCTGCCGCTGTTACTACTACTGCTCACTGCCGCTACTACTGTTGCTGCGAGCTGCTACTACTGGCCGCCACTACTGCTTGTTGCTGTAGGCTGCTGCTGCTGTGGGCTATTGCAAGTTGTTGCTGCTGCCGGCTACTACTACTGCACGCAGCTACTACTGGCTGTTGTTGCCACTGCTCACTGCTGTTGCATGCCATTGCTGCTACTGCAAGCTACTGCTGCTGCACGCTAGTACCAATCAGTACACTTGGGTGACATTGCTGCGTGCATTGTCGCCCGCGGGTGTCGGACGCGGCCTGCCGCTCACATCCTCGCGTCATGCGTGGGGATCAGTGCTGCCGAAAAAATCTGGCAGCATTTCCCCTGGCCTAGTGGCCGTGGGAAAAATCCGACGCTGCCACCAGGCGGGTCAATGCTGCCGAAATGAATCCGGCAGCATTTCCCCTGCATTGGCGCGTATGGGGGTCCACCGGTGTTGTTTGGCACCTATGCGCCAGTCTTCTGCTGCTGCTACTACGCTCTGGCTCTGATACCAAAATGGAAAAGCTAGGCAACATGTTGGGGTAGCAGCGTTGTTGATGCAGTGTGCGGGCATCCACGCTCGTCGCTCAAGTCTGTTGCTCCCTCAGTCTGCTGCTCTAGAGCCTAAGTCCGAAAGCTTTGGGTTTCTTACTCAGAAATGTGCGCGCCAGTGTTAGCGCCAGAAAGCAGCTGAAAACTGAAAGTGACTGATTAGGAATGAAGAATGAGCAACAATTGGAGATCCCTCCAAGTTATAGCTCCCTCCCAGCTCTGTAGAGCTTGTTACTCAGCTAACCAGCCAATCAGAAAATAGACCTAGACCTTTTTTCTGGCAGGCAAGGTTTTCTCGGTTAGCCCCGCCAGACGGCTGACAGCCAAAAACCCGGGTGTCGTCCGTTTTGCCTGAAAACTGGACCATACTATAATACCAATGCTACGAACACAGTCATGCAGTCAAAAACAGGTAGAAAAATAGCAGCGAAGAGTTATGGCTGTCCGAACCCAGCCAGTGCCTACGATGGTCCATGATGCCAAACAATGCCACGCAACATGAGACATGGACCCTAGGCAGAGCATGACGTTGCAGACGCAATGGTACAGCCAAATCCTGCACGTGACGCATGCAGACAGCATCTGCAGTGGCAGTGACCGCGGGCGGCCCTACCGCCGAGGAGGCCTGACGATGGAGCTGAGCACGTCGCACAAGAGAACGGGCTCCAGCTAACTGCGAGTAGGCCTTAGCGTGTGTCGGCTCCACCGGACGACACTCCAGCATCGTCGAGTCTTGCTGTCTGTCATCTGCACGCTGATGTACACAAGCCAGGAGGATGCAATAGAGCACAATGAGGATGCACAAAAACAAACAGTCGATGCGTTCCGGCAGTCCTGTGGCTTGTCGGGAGGTAAGAGAGTTTTCTCGGTGGGTTGAGACCCGTGCACCCAATGGACTATACCGGTGCGACGAGGAGACTCGATCGTTGTAGTATGGATTCCGATGTTTGGAAAGCCGTTTTGGATGTCTTGACACTGATTTCGAGTCTTTTTAGCACTGCTCGTGTTTTCCCGATGGTCGAGACCCGGGCACTCAGAGAGCCATTCCGGCGCCACGAGGAGACCACATTTGTTGTTCTTGTGTTGTATGCAGTGTGTTCTCCCGGTTGACTTGTTTGGGTGTAGCGGGGGTGACCGGGCCCGGTGCGCCTAGCTGCCGACGCCCCTACATAAGCCCGCTAGGGGCTCATTTGTAAACTCTCCTTGTTCATTCATATTATGCATTCTAGACTTAGCCAATTTTTTTCCGTTTTGCATTGCACTCACACACAGAGCTCATGTTCGTTTTTCCATGGGCCTGCATGCCCTAAACCATTTATAATTTACCTACTGGTATCAGAGCTAGGAGGGACCACCCCTTCTCACCATCGATCCATTTCCTGTGGGAGAACCCTCAAGACATCACTCTTCACCCACTAGAAGCGTTGCTTCATTATTTGGCCGCACGACACCTTATTGCTACTCGAGATGTCTTCTGGTGTTCAGGTCATAGCTCGTAGACATCTACGACTCACTCATTGTTGCTCCGCAGTCTCGGCTCTCCTCGCATCTCGGCTGCCAGCTGACTCTTCCATTTTGTAGTCTCAACTGCTCTGCGCAATTTTGCTGCCTGGCACTTCTTCCGTCACGTAGCCTCATATTCGGCAGCTCACAACTCGTAGCAGTCGGCAACTTGCTCTTGGTTGCTCTGCAATCTCAATTGTACAGCTTCTCTGGGCTGCCCAACGCCTCTCCTGCCACTCAACCCACAGCTCGCAGCACTTTGCTCCACACATCCTAGCTGCCTGACACCTCTCTTGCCATGCAACCTCACATCACGTAGCTCGCACCTTGTAGTGGTCGGCAACTTGCTCTCGGCTACTCTGTAATCTCTGCTGCCCCTCTTCTCTTGGCTACTCGGTACCTCTTCTGTCACTCAGCTCACAGCTCGCAGGATGCTCCTCTACACACTTTAGCTTCCCAGTACCTCTCCTACGACACAACCTCACAGCACTCAGCTCGCAGCTCATCGTAGGCTACAACTCTTTCTCTCAGGTTCTCTGCGATCTTAACCGCTCTGCATCCTTTGCAGCACCACTCTCTCTCTCTGCTACGTAGCACCGCAAATGAAGTTGCCCCCAGTGCATCCCTGTGCTCTGTAGCTACCCTTCTGTCTCAGCTGCCACACATCTCTTGGCTGCACTACTGTCTGGACCCTCTATCCCGTGACTTCAGCACTTCTCAGCCAAGCTCACCATCAAAGCAGAGTCCATCATCTCCTTGTACTACAGCAGCAGAAGATACTACGTCTGCAGCCTGAATTAGCACCCTGGCTTCACAGCCCAGCAGTGACCCGGTACCCACCTTGTCGAGGGGTTGGCATGAACGTGCACGCATTGATGAGGCCATCGCATACCACGAGGAGCTGGCGGACCAGGCGGGACTGGAGGTGTGGTCACGCCGCCACTGCGACATTCCAAGATATCACCCTGGTGAGGACTACGACCCAACGGACCAGGAGGCCCTCGCTGACGCTGTTGAGTGCGTTGCTTATTGTCAGTAGTCATTCGACGACTCAATAACCGTGTAGAAGACACCAGCAACGGAGCTACAACGCGATCAGCGTTGTCCTCAATTACCTGTAAGCTCTTTCATTGCCCGTTGGACACGTTAGCAGAGTCAGCGTGCCGCCCTTGTGGAGCGGGACCGACGACGCCAGCAGCAATAGCAGCTCCAGCAGAGGTAGCTCGCAGACGCACTACCTTACGTTGTGACTCATCCCCCGCTGCCTCCTAGACACCTGCTACACCTTCTGGGTCCTTTGTCATTTTTTCTGTTCTGGAAGTAGCCCTTGTCTCCAGTGCCTTTGTTGCTTCCACCTTTGCAGCCACATGCTGCTCATGCACCCGCTAGCACCACTGCTGGTAGGGCTGTTGAAACCTACACCGCTGCCGTCGTCTCCATCCAGAAATCCATGACTCAGGCATCCTTTGCTGCTGAGTTTTCATCTCTAGGGGATCACATTTGCATTCTTGTTACAGCTACAGCAGCCCTCTCCACCCTCACAGGGACTGCCCATGCTGGAGTCTCCTTCCTCATCGCCTCCACCACCTCCTCTGTGGTAGTCATTGCTACTTCAGTAGTAGCCGCACTTCCACCTCTATTTGCACTGCAGTGTTAGCTCTGGTGAGCTCTTGTCTACCTACCTCTTGGTTGTCTTGTTCTCTCTCTCTCTCTCTCTCTCTCTCTCTCTCTCTCTCTTCTCCTCTCCTCTATGGTCGTGTGTGTGCGTCTAGCTTCGTTACTGTGCAACAGTGACCTAACGAGACATACCCATCTTACATTTCCACGCCCACTGGGACAGGAGAAACTCTACCAAAAAAAGGTTGGGATCTCACCATGCCTGTTGATGATGACGAGTATGCCGCACTGTAGGAAGAGCTGTGACGAGAGCGAGCAGCTCTCAAGACATCTCTCAATGCATAGCAGACTGCCGAAGAAAAGCTGCGCACTGAACAAGGCAATCAAGAAACCTTTGCCGACCACATCGCTGATCTGGTCCTTAATCGCCTGCAGCTTGCACTGCGCTCCACGCCCTCTGTATCCGCCGCTACTGGTATTGCTGCTGCTTTCTCCACTTAACCTGCTCCCGCATGAAATGCCACTGGCTCCCTCATTTCCGACCATCTTGCTGTCCTAACTGTTGCAGGTGTTGCTTCTACCAAAGCTCTCACATAGCCTGCACAGTGTAAGACTGACTTTGGTTCCGCTCCACCACACTTCACCTCTACTCTCACCTTCAGCTCCTTGGAGATTCGTTTCAATGCTTGGGCACAGGGTGAGCAACTGTGGGAATACTACCATGAGCCAAACCCCTATGCACATCCTTCTTTTTTGCCCACAGATGCTTAATCCGCACGTGCTATACGTGCTCGCATCCGTGCTAGGCCTGACGCCCTCACTGACGAGATCGGCTTGTACACTGCTGACACATCCCGTTGCACATGTGCTGACCTTGTTGGCACTTATGCACTCATTAAGCGTCGCACCACTGTCACCGGACATGTAGCACAAAGTGTGCTCACCATCCACTTCAACACACTCGGTATGCGTACAGATGAGACTGCGGACACACATTGGGCACGTAGTCTCCGACTCCTGCGTGATCTAAGCAAAGCAGCGATTCGAAAACTTCCTGTCGTCCTCTCCATTTTCCCCGCATTTTCTGACATCTTCAGGGAAGTGAAAGCCCTTAGCCCGAGCGTCTTGCCTCTGAGCGTGTGTTTGCCAATTCACCATCCGATATTGGGACACTCCAATAGTTTACTGCCCTGCGTCTCACTTATTGGTGGAGTACCCTCCAAAACAAGCGCATCCACTGTCTGGCAGTTGCAGCTGCCACCACCGCCCTTCTCTCTACTTCTTCTTCCCCCTCCTCTTCCTCCCCTTCTACCTTAGCCACATCCCTCCTCAGCCATAGTAGGGGGAGTGGCCGTGGGAAGGGTAGAGACAAAGGCACCAGAGGCTCAGGTACAGGCGGGCAGGCCGGTCAGGGCAAGGGGAAGACCTCTAGCGGTGCAAACTCATCCGCGCCTTCCCCCAGCACTGTCACATGCTGGAACTGTGGTACCACCGGGAATTCTGCACCGATGTGTCCAGCTCCCCTGGACAACGAGCGCCTTGCATCATCTTTGCGGGCAAGCATTGGATGCGCTCCTCTGGCACCACTGTAACCTCTTCTCGCACCACCACCTCCACAGCTTCTACCAGCTACGGCTCCACCATTGCAGTTGACGATGCCGCCTATAGCACTGCTGTAGCCCCACCACTACTCCCTTACCCCTTGGGGTGGCCCCCGGGTATGGAGGGCCAGTCTACTACGACCCCCCGTTTGGGTCTCATTCGCGTCCTGCCTGGCCGTCTCCCATGCATCTGCCCCGGTGCCCCCCCTTCCGAGTTTTCATCACCCTAGACCCATCTTAGGACAAGTGCCAGCTGGACATTGCCCTCTCCCATGCCGTCTACAAGCATCACTTTCGTGATCAAGAAGGTGAGATTGGATACTCTGGGTCAGAGTCACTTGCGTGTGTCGTTAATGAGCAGTTACGTGGTCCAGCATCCGATCATGTTCTCTGATGTCATCCTCCAGATGTCTCATGGATTGAGGATTGCCAGTCTGACCGCTTGCCTCGCTATCTTGCTGTCGGTGGTCAGCGTCTTTCCCCCCACGTCGCCGTTGCCGTTGTGAGTCGTGATCCCTCCACTGTTCGTATGTCAGGTGGCTTTTGCATCCTTGACTCCGGAGCCACCCATCACATGACCTCGTCCCGTTCATACTTTGTCTCTCTTGTTCTTGTTGGCTCTGTTCGCTTTGTGGGCATCGGCTCCGGAAATCTGATTCCTGTTCAGGGGGCTAGTGTCATGCGCTTTGTGGACCCAGGGAGGGGACTGTTCTTGTCTGACATCCTGTATGTTCCATCGCTTGAGTTGATTCTTCTCTTTGTCACGACGCTTGACAACCAGGGCATGGACTTTTCCTCTAGTTACAACGTTGCATTCATCTCTCATTGCACCTGTGGTCGCATCTTGCTATAGGGAAAATGATGTAATCGCTTGTTTCGTGTTCATATCTTTGTTCCAATTCCTGCCACTGCTGCCCACGTGCACGTTACTCTCTCTCTCTCTCTCTCTCTCTCTCTCTCTCTCTCTCTCTCTCTCTCTCCTGTGCATGCACAACTGCTGCACCACTGCTTGTGCCACATACATACTGCTCCCATTGACAGCTTGCTTTGTGTGCTTCTCGCGGATGGTCTTGATGCCACTACATTCCCTGCCCCTTGCCTCCTTGATTGCCTTGACTGCTTTCAAGGTAATATGCATCAGTATCCTTTTCCCACCTCTGAAATTTGCACGTCTCACCCCCTCGATCTCCTGCATGCTAATGTCATGGGGCCTGTTTCTTATGACGTTCTTGTGGGGGTTGGTCGTTAAATTCTTTGTCTTCCTGATGAATTCTCTCGCATGCACTGGTTCTTTGCTCTCAAACAAAAAAGCGATGTCTGCTCCACTCTTGATTCCTGGCTTCCACACGCTGAACTCGCCTGTGGACGTCGTCTCCGTGTCTTTCACTACGACTATGTTGGCGAGTTTATGGGACCTAGTGCTTGCTTTCTCACGTCTAGTGGGGTGTGTATTGAGCCTACGGTCCCATGTACACCCCAGCAAAATGGCATCACTGAATGATGGAACAGAACACTTACTGATGGCGTACGCACTCTTCTCAGTGCCTCTGACCTCCCTTTTCTCTTCTCATGCGAGGCCATGTCCTACATGACGTGGATTTAGAAACGTGTTCCGTACGGTCCCCTCCCTCGCCATGTCACCCCATTTGAACGTTGGTTCGGTTGTCGTGCCGACCTCCACCTTGCTTGTGTCTGGAGGTGTATCGTAGTAGTTTGGCCTCTCGAGGACCTTCGCAACTGCAAACTCAGTCCTCTTGCACATCTTTGCATCTTTCTCGGTATCTCTACCCTTCCCAAAGCTTGGCGCTTTTGGGATCCCGACCGGGCTCGTGTTGTCGAGTTCCGTGACGTCCTCTTCTTTGAATATCTCTTTCTTCGCGACCTGTCCCGTGTCGCTCCTCCCTCTTCCTTGTCCTCACTTTTTCGGCTTGGGGAGAGTAGTTCTTTCTCAGCCTCCGATCTTGTAGGGGTCCACTAGCTCTATCCGGTTCGGTCCCGTCCTCCTCCAGGGTCCCTTCCCCCTCTGAGGTCTCTTCTTCCTCTGGACTCTCTCCGTTTGACACGCCTCCCAGCGCCTCACCTTCTCCCTCTGTCTTCTCCGAGTCCGTGTCGGTGGCTCTCACCGATACGCTAGTGTCTGCTGATACCCTAGAAAATTCCTCCCCACATGTCGTCCCTGACTCCTCTCCGACCACACCTATCTTGCAGCCCGTAGCGTCCAATGGTGAGAGAGAACTCCTTCTTGTCGATGATGTCCCTCAAGTTGGGCCAGAGGCATATACTCGCGGAGCAAGACTTCGCTCCCTTCCACCGCATTCTGTCTCATAGTCCACACAACCTCCCCAGTGTTGCACTGGCTCTAGTGCATCTTCCACTACAGCTGACTCTGACGTTAACCCTACTAGACTAGATGCACTTCGTCTTGCTGTCAGTGTGGTCCACCCCAACTCAGCTGTGGGCTATGTGCTCGTAGCTCAAGAGTTTCACAGTGCCCTTGAGGCACCTGTTGCCTTCTACGTTGTTGCCTGCTTTGTAGCGAGTGGCCTCCACCCACTCCCACCTGAGCCTATCACTGTACGTCAAGAGAGGGAGGAAGCTGACGCTAACCTTTGGGAGAAGGCCATGCATGAGGAACTCACCGCTCTCAATGAATATGAGGTTTTTGAGCTTGTGGATCTCCCACCAGGTTGCAAGGTCGTTTCGGCTTGCAGGGTTCTTCGGCACAAGCTGAACCTTGACGACACGATCGACAGGTATAAGGCCCGCCTTATCGCTGACGGATTCTCACAGGTCCTTGGTATCGACTTTGATGACATTTTCCCCAGTCTTGCGATACATCACGGCCAGAACGCTCCTGAGTATGGTCGCTCAGCACGATTGGGAACTGGAGCAGATTGATGTCAACAATGTGTTCCTGCACCGTCAACTGGACAAGGAGATTTACATGGTACAATCCCAAGTTTTTTCTGATAGTATAGTCAAGGTCTGGTGGCTACGCAAGGCCTCAAAGCAGTCCCCTTGCTACTGGAACCAGGAGATCTCCTCCATACTCGAGAGAGGAGGATACCATCGCAGCATTGTCGACCCGGCATTCTTCTTGAGTCTGCCCTCACAACCCTTAGTGACCATACTAGTCTACGTGGACGACCTTCTCATTGCATCATCCAGTCATGTGGCAGTACATTCGGTGAATACTCTCCTGCAGTCCACTTACAAGATGAAATACTTAGGCCCTTCTCGAGTGTTGCTTGGCATAGAGCTTGAGCATGACCGTCAGCGCCGCACTTTGCACGTGCACCAGGCCGCTTACATTTGTAGCCTGGGGGAGCGCTTTGCCTCCTTGATGGCTAACACACCCGTTGCGTCCACACCGATGACTCTAGCTGGTCAGCGATTGCTGAAGTCACTTGACATGTCTCAGCTGGGTGAGCCTGTCGATGTCACCAAATACCATGGTGTGATTGGATCCTTGATGTATGTCGCCACCACCACTCGGGCAGACGTGGCCTTCTCGGTCAACTTCTCGCTCACTTCTCTCAGCAACCTTGTCAGAGGCATCTCGAGGCATCACTGCATGTCATCTGTTGTGCACTATCCACTACACAAGGAGGACTGTGGTACAGATCACATCCTTCTGTGGTTGTTGATGGGTACACTAACAATGATTGGGCTCATGACACAGGCGCACGTAGTCGCACCGGCTACATCTTTCTTGTGGGTGAGACTGCTGTCTCTTGGAAGAGTGGGAAGCAGGGATGCGTTGCTCGTAGCTCTTATGAGGCCTAGTATGTTGCGCTTGGAGGAGGTATGTGTGAGAGTGTTTGGTTTCCTTGCCTACTGCAACAACTTTGTGTGTCCATTCGTTGTATCACACTACGTTGCGACAATCAAAGAACCAAGGCGATTGCTGAGCATGATGGCATGCATCACTTGCACACCAAGCACATAAAAAATGAGCACCACTTTGTTCACGAGCGCATTGCCGCAAGAGAAGTTCAGGTTGTCTGGGTCAACACTCGTCAGCAGCGTGCTGACTTTCTCACCAAATCTCTTTGCAGTGGAATATTCAAGGCAGCCATGCATGCATTTAGCCTGTTGAGTACACGTGATGCCCCTGGTTGTTGTGTACACTCTCTTTCCATTGCATGTATTATTGCTTCATGTGGTGTGTGGACGTTCGTTAGTGGATCATGGGGGAGTATTGGTTGTACTTGTCAGACACGCAAGTGACCTCTTGACTCTGTCTACTCACACATATCATCATTGCAGGTGACTAAGCAGACATGAATCTCAAGGCACATACGTTGCTTGCCACACATTGTTTGCATCTCAGCCGGGTGCAAGAATGGCGCGAGCTCACTTGTGCACAGTCTCATCTACAAGCATGCTTGTACTTTTCCATGTGTGATGATTGGCTCTCACATGAGAAAATTACTAGGGAGTACATGGACCACATACGCTCATGGTCGATGTGATTGAGTTTTGCTCTTGGCATGCTTTTAGGACCACACATCCAGTTTATACTGGTGTGTGAGAAACTGCCTGGAGCTCGTTCTCTCTGGGCGTTGGGTTCGATCCCTGGGTGGCATCCGGGCCCCACGTCGAGAGCCTCGCATGGATGGCCCGTTCAACTTTGATTCATCACCTCGCTAGCTCCTTACTCGCTTGTAGTTCTTTCTGCACCATGGTCTAAGCATTTCTTCTAATATCTTGCCGCTCACGTTGCCATGGCTCCAGCGTGAGCAACTTCTATGTGTTAGGATGCCTATCCCGACAGTCAATCACTACCTACAGGTTGTTCCCCATGGCGATTGTCCTAAGCTTTGACCTAAGCACCTATCGTCCTCCCTCTCTTCCATTGAATAGAGTGTAGAGTGTATGTGGAGGGTAGTAGGGGAACATCTAGTGGTATCAGAGGTGAGGGGACCATTCCCTTGTCCATTTGATGGGATGAACGCGGCGGCGGCGGCCGTCTAGTTGATGGACGGGTGAAACGCCGCCGCCGACTAAAACGGAGCTGCAGCAACAGGCGGCCAGTGCTGGACAGGTTGCTGTTGCAGCAATTGCAACTTTCACGGGTTCGGTTGCAACCTAAGCTCGGACCGCAGCTGTCGAATTGCAACCCTTGCATAGGTTGCAGCCATTCGGCTGCACTCCCTCCACGTACCACCGCCTGGGTGCTTCTTCCTTGCCAGTCCCCGCAGCAGCTGTGCCATGGATTACCTTAGGCTGCAACGAGCATGCTGCGCCTCCCAAGCGGCCGCAATGAGTGGGCTACAACCTCCTTCCATGCGCAGTCGCTGGTCAGCCTCAGCGACAACCCTGGAGATGCGTTCCTGACAGCGGTCAAGCAGCCACTGTCAGTCACGGCAGTGGGGTGTTGACCCCACGTCCTGAGATGCTACAACAACTACATCAACCACTAAGCATTGGTCAGTGAACCTCCTTTTCCTCCTCTCTCTTCTGGGCCTCCTTGGGCTGGGGTCTTTCCTCTCTTCCCTTCTCACAGCGGAGCATAGCACGGAAAACCAAAGTATCCAGATCTTGGGCCTCGTCACGAAGTTCTCCGGCAGAGCCGGAGGCTGAATGCTGGTCGATTTTTTCCGACACGCTAACTGTCTGTAATCCCACCCTTTCATCTGTTTTCTGCCCCTCTCCTCAGTTTAGAGCAGCCACAATGTTAGGCACACAGTCAGAGGGCGGGGATGACCTTCCACCCTTCACTGACCGCTCACAGTCTCCCACAATTCCGAATACTCAGCGATTGGACAAGCAAGATGCGAAGCTCCAATCTTTGGAGACATTGCTCAAAATAATACTTGCTAACCAGCAGGCACTCCTTGCACAGCCACCACCGGGCCAGATGCACCCAGCGGGGCAGACTACAGGTAGCTCGACATTTGCATCTGCTAGTGCCACAGTACAGCAGCAGCAGTAGCAGCGGCAGCAGCCGCAGCAGCAGTAGCAGCAGCAGCAGCAGCAGCAGCAGCAGCAGCAGCAGCAGCAGCAGCAGCAGTAGCAGCAACAACAGTCACAACAACAGCAGCAGTAGTAATATCAGTGGCAGCAGCAGCCGTCACAGCAGGTTTCAACCACCTTGCTGCTGCAGCAGCAGCAGCATCAATATGCTCAAAGTCTGATGCGGTCAGTTTGAGTGAACTCTTTCGTGTCGCCAGTGTCCTTGCTGCAACGTTATGCACCACCTATGTGCCAGCAGCCTGGCGCAGGCGGCACACCCTTGTTTGGCTTGATTATGCCGACATGACATCTGGCTAANGACTTTAAGTCTCCACCTCGGTACTCGGACAGCCTCGGATTTGAGGTGTGTGGGCTCTAGTTCCACACATGGGCCACCGGTGAGGGACTGCTCCCCTATTACATGATTGATTATGAGGCCACAGATGCAGCACAGTCCACTGCTACAGCTCAAGCAGTCCGTTCCCTAGTTCTTGCCTTCCGAGACAACTCTATTTTGGATATCAAGCCCTATGTGGCAGACCTGACCGGACAAGGTGTGGACCCCCTCAAAGCTTGGCAGCTCCTTTTAACCACTCATCAGTGGGTTGGTCAGGCTGATCTGAATGAACGCATCCGCGAGTTCACTTCCCTTCGCCAGGGCAATACCAAGGTTGGTGAAGCATACTGGCTCCGTGCGTTACGTACGTACACTCGCTTGGGCATGCAGATGCCTCGTCAGTATTCAGCTCTGGCTACGATTATGCTAGGAGCCCATGAGAAGTACTCGGACATTTTCTAGTACTTCGAGCCTGCAGAGCTCATGCAGATGGGGGAGACTAGAAACCTCCTTCCTTGGGCGCGAGACTACCACGTGCGGGTGGAAGGGTGGTACCTTCCGCCCATGGGTCAAGTTGCAGCTACTTCTGCCCATCCATTGGCTTCATCGTCTTCCATCTCCTCCTTGAACCCTTCCTCGCCACTCATCACCTCCTCCACATCTCCTCCATCGGGTGTGAGCACAGCGGTGGTCTTGGGTAAGAGAAAGAAGGGGGAAAAAATACAGGGGGTAAGAGGGCCCAAGGCTCCTTGGGAGCAACCGGCAGAGTACTTCGTTGCTACAATGGCGGCGGCAACCACAAGTGGCATGCGTGCCCTCATGAGCATGACTTTGCCAAGATTGGGTGAGCGATACACGATGTCTGGGAGATTTTTTTCGCTGTTCTACTCGGTCCCTTCAAGTCAGTTTGTTATGTACGTACAGTGTCTAGTCAGTAGTTGCGTGTGCATGGTGTTGGGATCCTTCGGTTCGATGGTCCTGCAGGTCCTGTGTACTTCTCTGATATGTTCCTCGCCTCGAGCTCATTCTGCCTTCTGTCCTCACCTGCAACCGCCTTGGCCTCACAGTCACGCATGCCGCTGGCATTGCCACTGTCAGTATACGGTCCACCTGTAGTGTTGTGCTTCGTGGCATTGCTGTCGGCAGTCTCTATCACATTCCGCGTCGTGTTGTTGTTTCGTCGTGTAAGTCTGCTTGTGTCTATGTGACTGGCACCTTGAATACTGCACATCAACGGTTGTTGCACCGTTGTGTCTGTCATGTGCACTCTTCCATTGTTGAGTCGCTTGTGAGTGTTAAGCCCGCTCTCGGCCTTAATCCGGCCTTTTTTGCACTGCCAGCTCCCACTGACTGTCTACCCTGTCTCCAAGGGCAAATACATCATGCCACATATCCCTCTTCCTCCACCACGACTTCCAGACCTCTGGAGCTCGTGCATGCAGACCTCATGGGGCCCTTGTCCACTCAATCCCAGGCTGCGCGCGGACTTTATGTTCTCACTCTGACTGATGATGTCTCTCATTATTGGTGGGTGTTTTGTTTGCGTCGCAAAAGCGATACGACGCTTGCCCTCTGACGTTGGTTGGTTCAGGCTGAACGCCAAACCAATCAATGCTTGACTCGCTTTTGGGAGGATCGTGGGGGAGAATTCATGGGACCTACTACTCAATTTCTTGAGGAGCAAGGCGTGACGCATGATCTCTCCGCTCCCTATGCGCCACAATAGAATGGCGTGTCTGAACGCTGGAACCGCATGATGATGGATGTTGTGTGGTCCATGCGTATTGAGTCTGGTCTGTCCGGGGCTTTTGCCTTCAAGGCAATGGCCTACATGACTTGTGTCTGGAATCGCGTGCCTCATGGCCCTCTTCCCCGTCATGTGACTATGTATGAGGGCTGGTTTGGCTGACATGCCGACCTTCGGTTGGCACGTGTCTGGGCTTGTCTCGCCTGTTTTTAGGTCTCTGACGCCCAACAAGGGAGCAAAATCTCTCCCCACAGTCGCTTGTGTCTGTTTCTAGGGGTTGCTCCCCAGTCGAAGGCCTATCATTTTTGGGACCCCGATCGTGACCGTATTGTCGAGTCCCGTGACATCGTCTTTTCTTAGTCCTACACGCAGCATGATCTGCTTCAGATTCATTCCTCTGACCCTTCGTGCCCGGTTTCATGCCTTCGCGCCTGACGTGTAGGGAAGGGTCTTTGTGTGGGTACTCCTGTCGGGGTGGGCACATCTGTCCACCCTGCCTCTATGTTACGCCCTGTACTTCCTACGTGTCCTGTGACGGGTGCAACCCCTGTGTCCCCACCTAACACGCCCCCTCTCGCTGTACCGTTTCCCGTGCCACCTCCGTCCTCAGTGCCTCTTCCTTCTATTCCTCATGTGCTATCCACCAATGGTTCTCCATCGTCTATTGCCTCCTCCTCCTCCTTGTCGGCTACTGCCTCCCCTACTTCTGTCCCTCCATAGTTGGTTGTAGACCTGGCTGTTTTGTATGCTGGTTTGCCTCTCGCTACATCCTCTGCCTCGCCTCCTAACTCCCCGTCGGTGTGTCCAGCTGTAGCCCCCTCAGTGTAGCCTACAAGCCCTCGTGACTAAGTGGTTGTGCTGTCACGGGTCGTCTCTACGTCTGAGTCGTCGGTACCAACTCATACATACTCTTGTGAGGGTGGTTTTCTTTGTCCGTGACCATCCAGTGCAACACCCTACCATAAGTCCACGCCAGCCAAGGCGCACAACACCTGTCCGCCAGGTGGTGAATGGAGATCCAGGCATGAAGGTATTGGGTTTGGTTGTTCAATCTGAACCTGACATTGCGATCTCGCCAGACACTCAGTCAGGATATGGGCAGCTGCAACGTGATCATCTTCGTGATTACAATGCAGCAAATCTGTGGGCATTGCAAGAGATTGCACCTGACGCATGAGCGTGCACTTTGTGCACGTCTAGGAGGTTCTACCGGACCCCACCTCTTTAAGCCAAGCCTGCTCACGGCCTGACTCTGAGAGGTGCGAGATTGCCACGGAGGAGATGGATGCTTTGATTGAGCACGGAGTGTTCGAGGTCATTGATCTCCCTCCTGGGAAAAGGCTGTCAAAGCCGGATGGGTCTATCGCGTGAATAAAAAGACTGGCGTCTCCACTGAATGCTACAAGGCTCGTCTGGTTGCAAAAGGTTATTCACAAGTCGAGGGAGTGGAATTCTATGCCACATTTGCACCAGTCGGCCGGATGGATACGGCACAAGCTCTTCTAGGGCTCGCTATGCAACATATCTAGGAGGTCCATCAGATGGACGGGAATAATGTGTTCCTCCATGATTAGCTGGATGAAAAGATTTACATGGTCCAGCCGTCTGGCTTTGAAGACGGTACATTACGTGTGGCTTCTTTGTAAGGTGTTGTACGACCTAAAACAATCACCGAGATGTTGGAACAGTGAGATTCGCTCGACATTAGAGTGTGGTGACTACAAGAGGAGCGATGCTGATCCCTCACTCTTCTTGAGTACAGGGTTAGAGCCCTTTGTTGCTTTCTTGGTATACGTCGATGATATTTTGATTGTGTCGGAAGATCTGAGAGAAGTGCAGAAGGTCAAAGATCTGTTGCACGCCACATACAAGATGAAGGACCTTGGTGAGGTTCAGGTTTTCTTGGACATGGAAATTGCTCACGATCGTGAGCGTGGACTTCTACACATCTACCAAGGTAGATACATACAAACCTTGGAGGAGCGCTTTGCTCGTCTATTAGCGTCCAAACCCTCCGCCTCTACCCCCATTACGCCCGATGGACAGAAAATCCTGAAACCAGTCGGCTCAGTGGACGTGGGGGAGCCGCTCAAGTCGACTGGATACTTGTGTCTCATTGGGTCGCTCATGTATCTGGACAGCACCACGCGGCCTGACATTGCCTTTGCAGTGTACTTACTCATGCAATTTTGCAAGCACCCTGCGTCCGCCACCTTGATACAGTAGTGCGGGTCATGCACTATGTGTAATAGACAAGACGCCTCAGTCTACTGTTCTGTACTCACCCGTTGGTGGTTGTGTCACAGTTCAACGATAGTGACTACGCGTGGAGCGCCGACAGAAAAAGATCAACGGGCTATGTGTTCCTTCTTGGGAACATAGTTGTGTCTTGGAAGAGTGGAAAGCAGGGGTGCGTGGCACGTAGCACTGCGGAGGCTGAGTATGTTGCCCTTGTAGCTAGTGCTTGTTACAATGTTTGGTTGCATCGCTTGTTCCATGAGTTGCGTTAGTCGGTTGAGCGTATTGTTCTGCATTGTGACAATCGCAGTGCAACTGGTATTGCCGTAAACAATGGTGTGCTCCATGCTCTCACAAAGCACATTGCTATGGAATATCACTTTGTGCCTGGTCTGTGGGAACAGCCGGAGGTCGACGTGGTGTGGATCTGCACAAAGTACCAGCTCGCCGACTTCTTGACAAAGGCATTGGGTTGTGCTCAGTTTGAGTCATCCACTTCAGCTGTTGGTCTCTCACCCCTAGTTGTGTGACTTTGCGTGGAGTGCCTCAACCTCATTCTGTGTGTATTGTGTGTTTCACGCACTTGTCCTATCCACATCCTTCATTCATCACACACCCGTTTGCATTTGGTGCCCCATCTTGTTTGTCTGTGCATGAACACATGTGCCACGGGGTCATGAGGGAGTGTTGTTCTATGTTCATGCACGGTGACTGATGGTGACCCTCCCGGCTGTTGTTCATGCACACGTAGATCCTTGAGGGACATGAGGACCTGTTGACGATTGGAGGCTGGCGAGTGTCAAGCCGGCGGCACTGCGGTGAAGAGAACAGGGCAGATGAGAAAGCAACAATGCTCTCCAAGATCGACAGGATGACCAACTATTGCTAAAATTAGGATTGTGAACGAGGATTTTAGTTCACATAATTTAAGATAACTTGTGAGATGGTTCACCGGATATTGTTTGTTGACGCACATGCTGTCGAATATGTTCAGATAACTTTGCAAGGGCACGTGAGTAAAAGAGGAAGGTCCAGGTCACCTCCGCCGGTGGGGTCGAGCTAGTGAGTTCGATGGGAGCTCGCTAGCTCGACGCTCGCCAACGGGGGAGTCTCCACCAACTTTGCCTCGCTCCTTGCAGTGCGTCGGTCGTTCCCCCTGGTGATTTTCCTAAGCTTTGATCTAAGCACCTACCGTCCTCCTCCTCTTGCACAGAATATAGTGTAGAGTGTGTGTGGAGGGCAGTAGGGGAACATCTACATTGACTCAAATGAAGTGAGGCTTATGGGGCACACATGATGGACAATGCAAAAATGGCATCCCAGTGCAAGATTGGGGCTGCAGCATCATCGTTAGTTGTGCTTGAGAGCAGAATCATTGTTTTCATGTCTGCTTAGCAAACACTGGAGCATCACATCTAGGGAGACATGCATCCACGTACACTCATGGCTGATGTGGTTATTATCGTGATGTGAATCTTCTACGTTTGTTTGTACAGCTTACTTTGACCACTCGGTCGTGTCCATGCTTGTTCACATCCTTGACTAGACCTAGTTGGCGATGGAGCACCGATGGGTGGTGGTGAGGGATTGGAGAAACCCCCTTTAGTAACGTAATGTATAAGAGTGTAGGCCGTGAGAGACACAACTCAATCGGCGCTAAAAATGGTGGAGAGACGGCAAAGATCTGGTTAAGAGAATGAGAGTTAGCTCGAATAATGAGCGAGAGCGGAGGATATCCCCTCCACTCTCGGTACGACCAGCGTATGTGCAAGCTACGTGACAGCTTGTCTAAGGGAAATTCCAAGAAAATAGCTACCAGCTCCCAAACATCAACTAGATAGAACCCGACAGCAGTACGGCTCACTCAGGTGGCCGAATGACAAACAAAAAGAAGCAGCGGAAGCAAACAAACACGCTCTGCAGAACTAAGGTGACAGAGAGCAGATTTGATGTTGCGGACAAAGTGACCATCGTAAACTGGCCACCGAGGAAACTCCTGTGTGCTCATGGGAATGTGCAGGACGAGGCTGAGATTGTCTTCATGGTCATCGACCACTGTAGCTTGCTTGCATGTGAGTGGCATCAAGTCCAAAGGTCACCAACAAACTGACATAACAACACCTCCTCATGACCCGTAGACGCCAGAAGCCATAAGCCATAAACGCACAAGGGGCAAGCACAGGTGACAATGAGCCGCAAGAGCAAGCAAGGAGCCACCAAAGCACAAGAACGGACAGCATGAGGTAGACATGGGATGACAGAGCAGGGTGAGACAGAGACACATCAGTTGGGATCTGCACGGAGAGACTGGAGACTAACCACATGTACAGCCACTTCGAACTTCCAACTGCAAAGTGCCTTGGTGAGAAAGTCAGGACGTTGTTCACGTGTGAAAACTCCAATCAGGCGCATATCTCCACACGCAATGCCTTCACGGACAGAGTGATGTTTGATGCTGATGTGCTTTGTGCGAGTGTGATGCATGCAATCATGCTCAGCAATACGGCAAGTGCTTTCATTGTCGTAGCAAAGAGTGATGTAGCAGATCGGCTGGCGCAACTACTACATGAGATGACACAACCAAATGCTCTCAGAGACACCGGTACCCAGAGCAACGTACTCGGCCTCAGTCGAGCTACACGCAACGCGCCCTTGCTAACCGCTTTTCCAAGAGACCGGGGTGCCCTCGATGAGGAAGATGTAACCTGATCGGCTGCACGCGTCACAATCTTCAATGACGACGACAGAGGACTGGGCACAAAAACTCAAGCCGAGATGGGATGTGGACACGATGTAATGGACAAGACACAACGCCGCCTCGAGATGGAGGCGACGGGGACACTGAGAGGACTGGGACAAGAAATTGACTGCCAATGTAGCATCTGCACGTGTGGTAGTGCCAAGAAACATGAGAGACCCCATGACTTGGAGGTAGGTCGTGATTTCCACCAACTCCCCGAACCGCACAAGGTCAGCTGTCTTCATAATTCTTTGTCCAGTAGGCGTCATAAGCGTGGACGCATGGGGAACAACAATAAGGAGGTCGGCGAACTGCTCCCCTAGAGTGCGGACGTACCCGGCCTGGTGCACGGTGAGCATGCAATGCTGTCGGTCATGCTCAATCTCCATGCCCAAGAAGACGCGGGCAGGACTGAGATCCTTCATCTTGTACGCAGACTAGAGGAGATCCTTTACAGCCCATACATCCTGTGGATCTGGCAAGGCGATGAGGAGATCGTCCACATAGACCAGAACGGCAACGAACGGTGCCGTAGGGTCACTCACGAAGAGAGCAGGATCAATCGGACTGCGACAGTAGCCACAGTGCTCAAGGGTGGTAGGAATCTCAAGGTTCCAGCAGCGCTGAAGCTACTTGAACCCGTACATTGCCTTGTGGAGGCACTAGACGTGACCGGAACCATCGTCAAAGCCAGGTGGTTGAGCGAGGAAGATCTCCTCATCAAGATGACCATGCAAGAAGGCATTATTGGCGTCCATTTGCTATAGTTCCCAGTCATGCTGGGCCACCTGGCTCAAGAGGGCTTTGGCACTGGTGTACTTCTCCACAGGGGCAAAAGTGGCATCAAAATCCAACCCTGGCACTTGGGAGAATCCCTTGGCCGTCAAGGGAGCCTTGTAGCGTTCAGTGACTCCATCCGGCTTGCGCTTGCGCTTGTACACCCAACGTTTAGCTATAGCCTTGCGACCTGGTGGAAGATCCACAAGCTCGTAAACACCATGCATGGTGATGGCATTGAGCTCCTCGTGCATATCCTGTTCCCAGAGTGTCGCATCTGGAGTAGAGCATGCCTAGCGGACTGTGTCCGGATCAGGTGGGAATGTCATCAAACCGGAAGAGGTCAGGGCAATGGCGACAAAGGCGGGGTTTGAGACATGACCAGACTCAGCGGTAGCATGAGCACAGTTTAACTAAACCACAATCAGAGAGTAGCAGACTACAAAGTTCGGCTGGACAACAGTGGCTAACAGTCCAAGTACATCAAGACCAATGTCAGGAGGAGCGGGCCCACGATCTGAAAGAGGACTGAAAGAGCGCGACAGACCAGAGCGAGCAACAGAGGGAGTAGTATGAGAGCGTGATGACAAATGCCTAAGACAGCCCCCCGGAGCCTGACTGAAAGGAGGACGGCCAGACAGGGGCAAGGGTGCGACTTGGTACGTAGCCAAGGAAATTCGTGCAGGATCAGCAAACGGTGTAGAAGTGGCAGGTGGTGAGACTGGCAAGGAGCCACACGATAATGCTTGAGAGGAAGACAACGACAGCATAGGCATGACAGCAGGTGACCCGACTGTGGGTGACATAATAGGAGGTGACGCTATAGGCGACGAGAGAGATGCCGACAAGGACACATATGCCGACAACGATTGAGGTAGAGGCACAGAAGCAGATGCAATTGTGAGAGAGGACTCAACCACTAGATTCGGTGAGGATTTCGATAATGGTGCACTCGTGGATGGAGAAGTCAGAGGAGATGGAACATAGGTAGGAGACAGAGAGGGGGAGGAGATGTCGCCCGGCCAGCGAGCATCCCTTTACGCGAGAGGTGGGTGCAAGAGAGGTGGCGTTGTCAAAAATTTCACGACTGAACTTATTTTCAAAGAACAGAGCATCACGAGATTCAATGATGCATGTGTGATCAGCATCCCGAAAGCGCCAAGCCTTGGACTGTAGAGAGGTACCAAGGAAAAGACAAATACAACAATGACATGAGAGCTTCCCATCACATTGATCCTCAGAAACATGTGACGCTCCCCCGGACACAAGCGAGACGCAAGTCAGCGCGGCGACTATACTAGCACTCGTACGGTGTGACATGGTGGGGGAGTGGACAATGAGGAACCCAGTTCCACACCCATGTGATGTACTTCATGGCCTCATAGGCAAAGGCTTCATAGAGACCAGACTCAAGCAGCATGGTGCGGACACCGTCAGCCAATGTGCGGTTAACATGTTCCGAGACACCGCTTTGCTGTGGGGTATAGGGAGCAGACGACTCAAAGCAGACACCAAGCGACGTGAGAAAGCAAAGAGTGGAGCCAATGAACTCACCACCACAATCGGAGTGAAATACCTCCAACTTGCGTTGGCAGGCACGCTCTGCTTGGACGAGCCAAGACTCGATTGTAGGCCCAACGTCACTCTTCAAGCAGAGTGAGTAAGTCCAGTGCAAACTCGAGTAGTCAGTGAGGCAAAAGACATAACGACCACCGTCGAGAAATTCAACCAGGGATGGGCCCATTATGTCACCATGGACAAGAGTGAATGGCTCGTGGGTGCGTGACACAGACACGGGAAACGCGGCGCGATGCATCTTGCCTTTTGCAAAGTCCAGGCAATCAGCATTACAAGGTGCAGGGAAAGTAGTAGTGTCCAAACCAGTGGCAGGCTGATGACAATGCAAGCTACCTATTACGGCGATGTGCACGTGGTAGAGGCGTCGATGCAGCAAGAAAGTGTGCTCAGGGGAGAGTGAGGGAGCAACATGGACATGAGCAGATGCATCGGCGGCCAGAGTGGGTGCAAACAATGGAACACGATGTAGTTTGTCACATCCGAGACCACGAAGAACAACACGCCCAGAAGACTGAAGGGAGATAGTCCCAATACCACGAGACGCCAAGGAATCCATGCCCTGATCATCGAGGGTAGCAACAGACAAAAGAATGACCTCGAGTGCGGGCATGAACACAACATCAAGGAGAAACAGGTCGTCGTCAAGACCAACAAGATGCACGACGCCAACACCATGGACTGGCAGCATTTGTCCCCATCAAGTACGAACAAACCGTACGTCACCGACAGGCCCCAATGACACGAATGCAAGATGCGACGATGTCATGTGATGAGTGGCTCCAGAGTCAATAATTCAGAATCCGTGTGACACTCGTGCAGGTGACATGACATGACATGCGGCAATGCTGCCTATGAAACTAGGAAAAAGTGGCGCATGCACAGGACAAGCTGCAAGCAAGAGGGGTAAGAGACATGCTTCCAATCCTCAAGCCATGCACCATCAACAACCGGACTGCCCACAACGCTCCCCGAAGGACTCCATCCGACTCAAAGTGGTGACCTCCAGACCCAACCACGAGATTCACACCGTGGGAGACAGCTGAAGGTGGAGGCTGAGAAGACCAATGTGTAGAGGGAGAACCTGTATGTGGAGGCGTTGGTGGAAAAGGCGAGTGCTGTGAAGGGAATGGGGTGCCTGAAAATGAAGGGCAAGATTCCTCGTAGAGGAGTGAGGAAGACCTCATATCCGGCGTGCGAGACCCCGAGATGGATGTTGAAGGAGAGAAGGTGAATGCATGGGGAGCAGGAAGGTGAAGCCACGAAGGAGCTGTGTAGAACGGTGAAGGTGGTCCGTAGAACAACTGGACCCAGAAGGGTGGTGTCCATGCCACCCAGGGTGGAGACATCACCGACGATGCCATGCTGAAAAAAGTGTGTTTTGGTGTCGATGTCCTCCTCCTTGTTTTCTCTTTCTGATGATGATTTTCTTCATTTAACGGAAGGATGCGAAGTTGAAAAGAAGGATCTTCGATCCTATTCAGCGACGTAATGCTCTCTTACGATTCGCTATCCAATCTTATCGGCTTACAATTCGGTGTATAGGATAGACGATTCCAAGTGTAGCAGTCGTCGATATAGATGCGATTAGAACGCGGCATATATCAGACATCAGATTCCAAAGTCGACATTTCTCATGTATGTCTTCACGAAACAGGTCCCTGCAGACGTCAAGATCTTCGTTTGACAGTCCTTATAGGTGCGGGGCGTTCACGCGGCAGCTCGGATATATTCGCCCCCCTCAAATAAAACTATGCGGACTGCCTTCTTTGACCCTACCTTTGAAGCGGTGTCACGCCCGCGTTTTCTCGTTACTCCCCGATGTTGCTTTTTTTCCTCGTCA
>SZWC01002287.1:33631-45404 GCA_023375785.1 Penium margaritaceum
CCCCCCCCCCCCCCCAGCTCTGTAGAGCTCGTTACTCAGCTAACCAGCCAATCATAAAATACACGTAGACCTGTTTTCTGGCAGGCAGGGTTTTCTCGGTGAGCCTTGCCAGACAGTCGACAGCCCAAAACCCGGGCGTCGTGCGTTTTGCCTGAAAACTGGACCCTACCATAAGAAATGCTTCGAACACAGTCGTGCGGTCAGAAACAGCTAGAAAAAAAACAGCAAAGATTTGTGGCTGCCCGAACCCAGGCAGTGCCTACCATGGTCCATGATGCCAAATAGTGCCACGCAACATGAGACGTGGACCCTAGGTAGAGCATAACGTTGCAGACGCAATGGTACAGTCAGATCCAGCGCCGGACGCATGCAGACAACATCTGCGGTGGCAGTAACCGTCGGTGGCCCGACCGCCGAGGAGGCCTGCCGATAAAGCTGAGCACGTTGCTGCAGGGAGGAGGCTCCAACAAACTACGTGTAAGCCTCAGCGTGTGTCGGCTCCACCGGATGACACTCCAGCAGAGTCGAGTCTCGTTGTCAGTCATCTGCACATTGATGTACACAAGCTGGGAGGACACAACAGAGCACAATGAGAGATGTGAAAAAACAACACTCCCCCATGACTCACAGGCGCAGTGCACATGGGTCGACAGCACAACATTCAATAGACAGACTCCCCAGGGCACATTCAGTTGGCATGCGTGCAAAACAACAAGACCGGATGGACGCAACGACACAGTGCTAACACCACGCGAGTGTAGAACGTCCATGCTCATGCAATCAAGGATAGTAACAATCAGAAGGCTAAGCTCAAGACCGGGGACGAAGAGGACATCAGTCACGAAGAAATCACCGGCAGGACCACAAAAACGAACGACGCCGACGCCTCGGAGTGGTAACACTTGTTCAGAGCCCGTCCGGATGTCGGACACATCGCCAATAGGACCAAGCACACTGAAGGCCTTGCGAGAGGCCGTCATGTGATGCGTGGCCCGGGAGTCGATGATCCAAGTCTCGGCAGGGTCCTGGACCGGAGTCTCCAGATCGCTAACAGTCACGTGGAAGCAGGCAAGAAATGCGCACGCGGTGGAGGGCGGCGCAAACCGAGACTGCCAATCATCAAGCCAGGCAATGTCGTCATGGGAGGGGATAGAGGGGGGCACTGGAGATGACATGACGGATGAGGAGGTAGGACACGACCACAGCTCAGTCTTAGTCATGCAGGGGAGAGTAGACGCGCAGGAGATGACACAACTCACACTTCCCTGGGGGGGAGGGTGAGGTAGGCCGAGCTGGAGCACGGTGAACTGCTCCAGCTGACGCTCATGTGTGGACGGCCTGGGAGTGTAGACGGAGTGCGGAGTGACTGTAAAGAAGCCCGGATAGGGGAAGGACTGCACCGGTGATGGGAACGGAGGCGCCGACAACTACGGATGATGCTACTGTGGAGCTTGCGTCGACGGGACCGGTGCGGCTGTCGGAGTGGAACTGCTAGACGGGGTCAAGGCATCAGGGCCGACGACAACTACAGTGGCATAGGTGAGACGGCACTCACGCTGGCGATGCATGGTGGCGATGACGTGCTCCTCGTCCGTCGGTAACGGGCAAGTGTACCACCCATGCCCTGGCTGGCCACAGTTGTGGCAGACCGAGCCACCACCGCTAGACCAGTCGACTACTGCTGGTGCTACTGCTGAGGGCCCTTACCCTTCTTGCCCTTGCACTTCTTTTTCACCGACGACGAGGATTTGGTGGATGCAGCCGTTGCGGGTAAAGCGATGGTCACCGAGGCGAGTGCACGGGAGGCGAGGGTCTCGGTGCACTGGATGCGTGACTCAAGACGAGCTTCTTCAATGCTGGGGAAGAGCTCGTATGCCCAGGGCATGAGGGTGCCCTGGGCTGTCATGGTCGAAAGGACGTCCTGGGAGTAGTGAGCGAAGATGTCGGCATACGCGTCGGTGGCACCGCGCTTGATGGTAAGGAGCGCAGCCAGAGGGGTTGGAGCAGAGGTGCCTAGGCGACGGAGGATGTCCTCAACCCGCTGCTAGTAGGAGGTGACCGTCTTGGTCTTCCCCATGTGCAGGGAGTTGAACTCCCGCAGTAGGTGGCTGGTCTCAGCCTTGCTGGATAGGTGTTGGAGACGGGTGAGGATGTGGCATTCAGCCGCAGGGTCTAGGGTCTCACCGGCGGTGAAGTCGCCAAGGAAGGGCTCTAGGGCCAGGTGTGAAGCCGGAGGAGCGACTGGAACGAGGGCATGCACGGCGCGACCAGTGTCATACAATTGGTCGGCCTGGATAGAGTCGTACGGAAGGGTGTAGTACGCCCACAAGCCCTCACCCTGTGTCCAGATGCGAAAACTGAGTTCCCAGCTTAGGAACTCTTCGCCGGCCTAAAGCAACGGGGGCGGGGTCTCAAAGTCCTTTGGCTTGCGGTCGGCACCCAGAGTGGGGCCAAGGATTGAAGTCGCTGTCTGCCGCTAGCGCTGAGTCTGCTGTTGCACCAAGTAATGCGTGGCAACAGACACAACGGGACTGGCATGCCCAGGGGGAAGGAAAGGAGGCAGGGCACCGGTGTGATTCTTTGATGGCAATGGCTGCAGTGCTATAAGTTGCTATGTTAATGCGGCAAGCTGTTGCGTAATGGCGGCCAGGGAGTCGGAGGCACCGACGACAAAGCCTGTAGACTGCTACTTCTGCTGCTGCTGCTGTTGCTGCTACTGCTGCAGCTGTTGTTGTTGCTGCAGCTGATGCTGCTATTGCTACTACTGCTGATGCTGATGTTGTTGTTGCTGTTACTACTACTGGTGCTGCTACTGGTGATGCTATTGCTGGTACTGCTGCTGCTACTACTGTTGCTACTATTGCTACTGCTACTACTGATGCGGCTTCTGCTGCTACTGCTGCTACTGCTACAACTACTGCAACTGCTGCAAGAAAGGGGGACTGGGGGTCCCCCCAACAGAGGAGAACCCCTCCCCATTGGAGCTGTTAGTCATGGTGGGTTGTGTTGCCCCCCTTTTTTTCCCTTTGTGTGCAACTGATGTTTGCAGTGACGTGAGCCTAGAATGGCTGATGTTAGCAGCTGATTCTTTGTATCTACAGGGTTGCTACAATAGAAGTGTTTCCCACCCCTTTTCTTGTTATATTGATGACCTCAGTAGTGACGTCAGCTGAGGACTGCTGATTTCAGTAGCGACCATTGCTAGAGCCGCTGCTGTGGCAGCTAGAGGGTAGCTACTGCTGCTGCTTCAATTGGTGTTGCTGCCACTGCTGCTGCTGCCGCTGCTGCTGGTCTATTTTTGCAGTAGCTGTTGTATTTGTTGCTGCTGCTATGGTCGTTGGTACAGTAGCGGCTGTTGCAACTGCTATAGTTGTTGCTGCTGCGGCTGCTGCTGCTGTCGCTACTGCTGCGCCTGCTGTTGTAGCAGAAGCTGCTGTTGTTGCTGCTGCTGCTACTGCTAAGCAGCTGTGTGTTGCTGGCTGTTGCAGTGGCTATGGCGGTGGCGGCAACCGCTACAGCGCTGCTGGTGGGCTGGGGGATTTTTTTCTGTTTTTTTTTTCCCTTCTTTGCTCGCCACAGCGGGCTCGCTGCTTGCCGTGAGCAGTGAGCTGCGAGCAGCGAGCTCGGTGATCGCTGCTAGCTGCTCGCTGCTCGTTGCCAATAGCTCACTTCTCACTGCGAGCAGCAGGCTACGAGCAGCTGCGGATGCTACTGTTGGTGGCCGCCGCTGCAGTCGTTGCTGGTAGCTACTGTTGGCCACTGCCAGTAGCTGCCTGCTGTTGCTGCAACTACTGCGGTCTGCTGTTGCTGCTCGTTGCTGCTACGATAGTTGCAAGCTGCTGCTGGTGGCTGCTGTTGCTGCTTGCTGTTGTGGACTGCTACTGTTGTGAGCTGTTATTGCTGCCGGTTGCTGCTACTACACACAGTTGCTGCTGGCTGCTGTTGCCACTGTTCACTGCTGCTACAAGCTATTGCTTCTGCTGAATGCTACTGCTGCCAGCCACTGCACTTGGATGACATCGTCACGTGCGTCGTCGCCAGCAGGCGCCTGACGCGGCCTGCCGCTCACCTCCTCGTGTCACGCGTTGGGTTCAGCGGTGCCGGAAAAAATCCGATTGCATTTCCTCTCGCCCAGTGGCTGTAGGAAAAATTCCGATGCCGCCACCAGGCAGGTCAATGCTGTCGAAGAAAATCGGGCAGCATTTCCCCTACACTGGCGCGTATGGGGGTCCGCCGGCATAGTCAGGTATGCCAGTCGTTTGTTACTGTTGCTACGCTCTGGCTGTGATACCATGTTGGAGTCTATGCTAGAGTGTAGGTTGGGGCACTGGCGGTGTTGATGCAGCATGCAGGATTCCACGCTCGTTCCTTAGTCTTCTGCCCCCTCAGTCTGCTGCTCTAGAGTCTAAGTCTGAGTGCTTTGGGTTTGTTACTCGGATGTGCGCGCGCCAGTGTTAGCGTCAGAAAGCAGCTAAAAACAGGAAGTAACTGATGAGGAATGAAGAATGAGAAACAATGGGAGACCCCTCCAAGTTCTAGCTCCCCCCCAGCTCTATAGAGCTTGTTACTCAGTTAACCAGCCAATCAGAAAATAGACCTAGACCTATTTTCTGGCAGGCAGGGTTTTCTCAATGAGCCCTGCCAGACGGCCGACAGCCCAAAACCCGGGCGTCATGCGTTTTGCCTGGAAACTGGACCATACCATAATACTGATGCTACAAATGTAGTCATGCGGTCAGAAATAGCTAGAAAAATAGCAACAGAGAATTATCGCTGCCCGAACCCAGGCAGTGCCTACGATGGTCCATGATGCCAGACAGTGCCACACAACATGAGGCATGGACCCTAGGCAAAGCATGACGCTGCAGACGCAATGGTACAGTGAGATCCAACGCCGGACACATGCAGACAGCATCTGCGGTGGCAGTAACCGCCGGTGGCCCGACCGCCGAGGAGGCCTGCCGATGGAGCTCAGCACGTTGCCGCAGGGAGGAGGCTCCAACAAACTGGGTGTAGGCCTCAGCGTGTGTTGGCTCCACCGGACGACACTCCAATAGCGTCGAGTTTTTTCGTTAGTCATCTACACGTTGATGTACACAAGCCGGGAGGACACAACAGAGCACAATGAGAGATGCGAAAAACCGACAATAGTAGCCGTAAAGAAAGTGGCCAACGTCTTGGAGGTTGTTGTAGGGTTCCGAATTGTTGTGCGCGGTGTTGGTTTATGTACCACAGACACGTTGTGACCTCTGGCCTTGCTCCATAATCACCATACTCATGGAGGTGACTGACTTTGGAGGGGAACTGCCGTTGGCGCCACCACCTGGAGGACGACAACACGTGGATGGAAATGTAGAGACAATATGCAATTGTTGATAAATTAACAACCTGTAGCAGTTTGGCATGGCTGCTGCCCACACTGGTTTTTCATTCATCTTGTCCGGGGGTTTTGTTGTCGGGTTGCTCCGCCAAGGATGCATGTTGCCGCAGAATAATTAACAACATGCTCACAAGAATATTCTACAAGCCCAGGGGTGATGGTTCGGCTCCGTGCATGGCATGGATAGTGAGGGAGGATGTGCTGGTTGCACACCCGGTCGCATCCATGTTTTTGTACGATGAGCACCTAGACAGCTTGTTACTCGCTTTCTAACACTTGCTTTTTCATGCTCCTTGTGTGATGTAAGGTCTCCATGCATGGTGTTCTGCCTCTATTGGCATTCTCCTGACATTGTCACTTGCATTCTCTCCCACATGCCATTCTACACCATCCACTCGTATTAGAGTAGTGGCGAGAGAGTGCATCGCGCTCACAAATTGAGCGTAAGATCATGTTCGCATGACAGATCCAGTCGCTGCTGCCAGTTTTACCACCTATTCTCCACCAACTACCACCTCGTGGAGCATTCTGCCCCAGTCCAGATAGTAGCAGCTACGTGAGGACACCTGTGGGTGCAGTTTCCTCCAAATCCGCGCGACGTCTCACATCCACGGGTGGTGCAGAATTGCAACTATTCTAGCTCCTGTCGCAGCTTAAGCAACAGCAGGCAATCTAAGTGTAGGTCCAGGTTCTTCCGTGTACCCATAGCAACAGCATCCGCTACATTTGTAATAGCCGCATTCTCAACACCTGCGACTACGACTGTTGCAGCCACACTAAGGCTGCGAGGTTTGCAGATATAACCACTGCTAATACTATAAATGATGCAACTTGAGTAGCTATAGCCACAGGCCTAGTGCAGATAGTGGTACATCTAAGCACCTGCAGCAATAAAATCAACTACCACCGCAACAATCACATCCTCAACAGCTGCATCCGCAGACTCCGATTTAGGTACATGCGCATGTGAAGTAGCTGTAGCAACAAAATTATCAATGGCTACAGTAGTCATAACCTCAGCAGCTGCGATTACAACTGCAGCAACCAAACTGAAACTGCTAGTGCTACTACCACTGCCATAGCTTAAGCCGCTACACTCCATATCTCAGGTGCAGTTGCGTCTGGGCACCCGTAGTAGTATCATTAGTTGCAACCATAGCAGCCACATCCTAAGAAGCTATAACCACATGCCCAAGTGTAGGTGCCATTGCGCCTAAGCAATTGTAGTAGGATCATTGCACATAGCCAAAGCAGTTACAGCCTCAACGGTTCCCATTACGACTACAGCAACCGCACTACCTACTGCGACAACAACAACCGTGGCCCTGGTAGTTACAGCGTTCACACCTATTGTAGCAGGCGCAATAACAGCAGCAGCTGTGGTGCCTGTAGCACGAAGGATAACAGCATCAGCCACAAAAAGTGCAGCTGCTACAACATTCCCTAGTCAAGGCTGTAGCACTAGCTACAATACAACACCATCTCACGCTGGCGCAACATGAAGTCCCCGATGCACTACCACTTGGCGTGCACTACAAGGGCACCACCAATTATGCTGAAGCAGAGGCATGAGCAGTAACTGCGTGTCTGAGGCTACCCCAATGTCATCAGCACAGACGACTCGCAACCATCTGGTAAGCCTATCCCTTCCATTTTCTTTTAGGGAGGTCCACAGCCACACCGTTCTCTAGAGCTGGAGATCACTGCTGCTCAGTTGTACTCAGTGCTCGTATAGGATACTATTAGAATTTTGAGTTCACTGACATGTACAAGCTCTGCTATCATAGATGTAGCTGTAGCGGCTGTCGCCACCGTTGCCACTGTTGCGAGAGCCTCCCGCGCGCCTACCACCACCTCTGTTGGGCGGGCAACTGAGGCTTACACTGAGGCAGCAGTCATCGTTCGACCCATTGTTATTGCTGTTGCAGACATAGGTATATCCATTTTTGCAACAGCATCCGCCATTTTGTCTACCACAACATCCGCTGCATCCGTCACAGTTGCAACAATATCCTCCATTCGTGCCTTTACAGCAGAGGTGGTTACTTCTGCAATATCGTCTCCATCTCCGACGTCCAACATCATCATAGTAGCCATTTCTGTTGTAGCCATCGTCACCACCCTTGCAACGGCCTTTGTCACTAGAACTCTAGCACTAGCTCTTTCCTACTGCCTCCACCATCTCCATTCTCTTTGCCGCTTCAGCCACGACCGTCCCTTTCCTCCTTGCGTTCCTCCGCAACCCATCCCTCTCTGCTGCCTTATCATCTGCTTCCTCACATGCTGTGCCTACCTGTTCCCTGTCCTCCCCACTGCCGTGGATGCGCTAGGGTTGGCCACTGGGATTGTCCATCTTAGTTCTGCCTTTGGCTACGTGCTGCTAACCTCGGAACATGCGCGATCTTTGGACATGGCCGTCTTGAGTAACGTCGCAGAGTGTCACGTCGCGTCGGCCACCACGGCCTTACCGCTGAGCCGACCACGTTTTGTCAGTCACACACAGTCCTGGATGCTCCGCAGTGAAAGACTGCCATGCGTGATGAGTTGAACGCCCTTTATGACCATGCTGTTTACGAGCATGTTGATCTATTACCGGTGCGTAAGGCCATCGATGCCCGTTGGGTCTTTCACCAAAAGTACAAGCCAAAAGAACTCAACAAGAACAAGGCGAGGCTTAGGACAAAGGGATTCTCCCAGGTCCCAGGCATAGATTTTGACAAGACGTTTGCACCAGACCGATAATACACTACAGCCTAAGCACTGTTGAACCTTGTGGCCCACCATGATGGGGAGCTGAAAGACATGGACGTGAACAACTCGTCCTTGCACGGACAGTTGGATGAGGAGATATACATGTCCAATCTCTCAGATTCTTTGATGTAACGGGCAGAGTCTGGCGACTGCGCAAGACCCTCTATGGCTCAAAACATTCACCTCGGTGCTGGAACCAAGCGATCACATCCACTCTTGAGAGAGGTGGTTATGACGCAACATGATTTATTCGTCACTCTTTGTCACCCTACCTTGCGTCCCGTTCGTGGCTGCCCTTGTCTATGTGGATGACTTACTGATAGCATCGCCTAGCCAGGATGCTGTCAATTCAGTGAAAACACTCTTGTAGTCCATGTATAAGATGAAAGACCTAGGTCCCGCTCGAGTCTGCTTGGGCATGGAGCTTGAAGACAATCACTCTCGATGCACTCTTCACATCCACCAGGCTACGTACATCGAGAGCCTGCAGGAGTGCTTTGCTTGAATCCACACCCACAGCATCGACGCCTATTATCCCAATTGGGCAGACGTTGCTGAAGACACTGGATGTGTCTAAGCTGGGAGAGGCGGTCGATGTAACGCGCTTTCGTCGTATCATCGGGTCGCTCATGTACCTAGCGACGACGACCAGGGTGGATATTACCTACTCTGTGAAATTTCTGGTACAGATTTCTCAGTAACCTGGGACACAACACATGGAGGCCACCTTGTGTGTCGTCAGGTATGTTCTCACCACTGCCCAGGCTCGCCACTGTTATTGGGCACATCGGATCGTGGTGGTTGATGGATACATTGACAGCGACTGGGCCCATGACACCGATGCTCACAGCTGTATAGGCTATATCTTCCTTGTTGGTGGGACCGCCGTGTCGTGGAAGAGTGGCAAGCATGACTATACGACACGCAACTCGAGTGAGGCAGAGTATGTTTCTCTTGCTGCAGATACCTATGAGAGTGTCTGGCTGTGTCACCTGTAATAATAGCTACGTGTCCCCATCCACTGCATTACACTCTGTTGTGATAATCAGAGCACGAAGTCCATTGCTGAACATGATGGTTTGCATCATACACGCACAAAAAACATCAATATGGAGAATTACTTTGTACGTGAGAGAGTGGCTGCATGTGATGTCCAGATTTTCCGGTTCGACATGCGACAGTAGCAGGTTGACTTCCTCATGAAGGCACTCAGCAGGAATGTCTTGAAGGAAGTTGTGCATGCTATTAGTCTGTTGTGTCTACGTGATGCACCTAGGTGAGCAGTCGTTTCGTGATGCTCATTTCGTGACGCTATGTGTATATTCGTATGTCACATATTTTGAAAATCGTGTGTATTTGTGAGTCTGTACTTGTGTGCGTCGACTGTGGGTCATGGAGGAGTGTTGGTTTATGTACCACGGACACGTTGTGTCCTCTAGCCTTGCTGCACACTCACCACGCTGATGCATGTGAATGACTTTGGAGGGGCACTGTCATTGGCTCCAGCACCTGCAGGATGACGCCATGTGGGTGGAGTTCCAGAGATACTTAGCAGCTGTTGATTATTCAGAAACCTGTAGCATTTTGGCATGGCTGGTGCACACATTGGTTTTTCATTGATCTTGTTTGGGGGGTTTGTAGCTGGGTTGCTCCGTCCAGGCTGCATGTTGTCATAGAATAGTAAGAGCATGCTCGTAGGATTATTCCACAAGCGCAGGGCCAATAGTTCCACTCGGTGTGTGGCGTGGATAGCGAGAAAGGATGAGCTCGCTGCTCAACCGCTTGCTTCCATGTTTTTGTGTGACAAGCACCTAGACAACTTGTTACTTAAGTTCTCACGCTTGCTTTTTCACGCTCCTTGTCTGACGCGAGACCTCCATGCATGGTGTTCTACCTCTATTCGAGTTCTCCTGACATTGTCGCTTGTATTCTCTCCCACACGCCAGTGTACATCGATGTTGAAGTGATCGATGTCTAGGAGGTTGTCGTAGGGATCCTAGCTGTTGTGCGCAACGTTGTAGCTCTACCACTTGACCATATCGTCCGTCGTTTTTCCACGTCATCAATATCCGAGGATGTCTTCAATGACATACTCCGTGTCCCCGTCCACTTGAACAGGAAGTGGAGTGTGATGCCTCTGTCGGGGAAGTTCTCGATGGGGTCCATGTAGTGCTTGAGCTTGCTGATATGGAAAACAGGGTGGATTGTCATGCTATCAGGCAGGCAAAGTCCAGTGATGACAGCGGTTTCCATTTTCTTGATATCGAACGGGCCTAACCAGCGGGGTTTGAGCTTTGCAAAGTCCTGTCCTCAAATTTTCATGAGCCCGAGCTGAGGAGGACGTGATCGTGAGCACTGAACACGCCATACTGCAATGGCTTGCTTCATGGCTGCTTGCATTTTAGTGAGGATCTATTGTGTTTCCTCCCAAACACTTGAGAAGTCACTGTGGTGGATGTTGACCGTGGAACTGTTGCTGTGACTTTGGAGTCCTGTCGGTGTGGCAGGAAGTTTGCCGTAGACCACTTCGAACGGAATTTTTTCCGTTACGGTAGAAGTGGCAGAGTTGTATGCGAGTTCGGTAGTTGGAATTTTGGCTATCCAATCAGTGTTATGCGGTTCGCATAATGTGCAAAGAAGTTGTTCGAGTGTCTGATTGCTCCGCTCCGTTTGCGAGTCGGTTTGAGGATGGAATGCTATAGATTGTTGGATCCCATTGTCATAACGCGCCATAAGTTCACTATGTGAATGGCTAGTGAAAAGGCCACCTCTTTCCTTGATGATGGTACATTGCACGATGTGCAGCTGTACATTCTACTTTTAGAATAGCCGCACAATTCATTTTGCGGTGATGGTGGTTGTCGTCGGGATGAAGTGCGACAATTTAGAAAATCTGTCCACCACAACACGTATGGCATCATATTCTTTGGGAGTGGTGAACAGTCCCGTCGCAAAGTCCATGCTGATGCTGACCGAAAGCTCCGCCAGAAAAGGAAGGGATTTAATTAATCCGGGTGGCCTCGTACGACAAGATCTTTGCCGTTGACAGATGTTGCACAATTTGCAGAAGGCTGGCACGTCGGTTTGCATCTTGTCCCACCAATAGTAATTCACCAGAGTTTTGAGCGTCTCCTCGCCGAAGTGTCCATCTGGACCGTTATCATGGAATTCTTCCAATAAAATCCTCCATTGCATGTCATTTTGGGGGAAAGACAGCGTTGTAAGTGAATCGCCGTCGCCAGTAGAGTTTGTTGAACCAGAATTTGGCACAAGAGGCCGTCGAACCAGAACTTGGTTCTGTCATACTCGCCAAACTCCTTGTAACCCTTCGCAAACATCCTCACAAGATACAGGTCTCATTGGAAAAGTAGCAAATGATCTCGGCCATCAGATCTGGTTGCCGACTCAAAGCATCCGCCGGATGAGTTTTTCCTACTTGGTACTCAATGTCGCAGTCAAAGTTAGAGTCAAGGAACTCCGTCCATTGAGTTTTTCGACAGCTTGGATTTGGCTATCTTGAGATGTAATATAGCGTGGTGGTCGGTGCAGACAATGCATTGCCAATAATCCAAGTAGCACCTTCCCGTCTTGAACGTGTGTAGGACTTCGAGCATCTCTCTCTCTCTCTCTCTCTCTCTCTCT